>JAAGNO010009725.1:340-46380 GCA_033439905.1 Ceryle rudis | reverse complement strand
GCCGTCCGCAGGGCGGGGAGGGGGGAGCCCCGGGCCGGCCGCAGTCGCGGCCGGGGAGGGTGGTAGGCTCGGGGTGGCAGCCGGAGGTTGCTGCTGGTAATGGAGAGGCTGCTGTTAAAGACGTGGTGATTTTAACAGAAGGAAAATAAATCGGCTGCTTGTCTGCACCGCTTTCATAATATGCAGAGAGGAACAGATAAGATTATTTTATTTTATTTTTTTCGTTAAAGGTGTAAGATGCGGAACGCGTATCATTCTTCTAGTGATGGCTTGGAGTTAAAAACCACGTAGATCTTGATATGCAACCTAAATTTGGCATCAGGAAATGGGAAATTGCATCTTTAAGCAGAGTACAATCAAAAATGAATTACAATAAATCCTATATAATTGCATAGGTCATTCTCTTTAATGAGATTTTATTAACCTGACTGTCAAGCTTTTGAGTCAGGCAGATATTTTATCTTCTTCAACTGATAAAAGTGTCAGCTATAAACCACCATATAAATATTCATAAATCTACACATCTGTGGCAGCCTATCAGCATCATTCTTTTGGACATTAAAAGCATTCTAATTACTTTCTGTCTAGCAGAGCTGAAATGCTGCCTGTTATAGTATGTGCTTGGCAGGCATGATTGCTTTTGTTTGCCATCACAAATAGCAGCATCCTATTTTATATACTGATGGTCCAGAATATATTCAGGGTTTGACTGAACAGGATGAATATTATGAAGCACCATCTGGTTTTGATAACATCGGGTATATTAACTCATCTGTTAATTTTTGACACATCATTGATTTATTTATTTAGAAAAATTGGATCCTGTTTTGGTATGTTGCTGTTTGCCTTTGTAACAAATGTGATGACATTTCCTTACTAAACAGGGAGATATGCTAGGTAATAGGATATATGGCTACGTCCTAATGCCTGGTTTTGCTCAGAAGCAGCCGCGTACTGGTTGAATTTATCACGTCTTGTTAGAAATAATTCAGGTACTTTACCTAAAAAGTTTAGTACTCAAATAGATTAACCTGAAAATCTATGACTCTGACACATAGTCCTGTGATCTGTGACAGAAGGTCATGTTTTCTTTTTTTTTTCTTGAAATTACTTCTTATTTTAAATGCCCAAATGATGGCATTTCAGGGTTGTTGGGTTTTGGGGTTTTTTTTGTGGCCCACAATCAAACCACCACTGATAAGCGTGACACCTGCATTTCTCTACAGAAGCAGACTACGCCATGGAAAACACTCAGCTGTCTGGTAGGCAATATGCAAGGCCACATTCATAGCAGAGTCCTCTGGGCTTTAATGAGCAGAAGTTTGGACTTTCTCCTGGCACTGTTGTAACCAGGAGCTAGAGAAGGCTTTAAATTTTGCCATTGATTCTGTCCTGTGTTTAAAAAAAAAAAAAATAGTTAAAGAACAGCTGTTTGACCACTGAAGTTCTGTCCCATGACTTGCATATCCAGGCTTTACTTTTACTTTAGATTCCTATGTGTGTCCCAGCATCTGTTTTAATGTCCCTTCTCTCAGCTAAGAAATAACTACCAAGTAAAACAGAACAGGAGTAAACAAACCAAAAATTTGCTACAGTGTCCAGAAGTACATTTTTGTAGAAGTTGTTAACAGAAGCTGATAAAGAAAGAGGCAAAGTTTAGACCTCCTGGATATTGTGATCCCTGCGGTAGAGGTGCTATGCTGAGCTATGCACCTATCTTTCCTGCTCCATAATGAGGAAACACTAGGTACCTTCTGTTGGAGGAGCCGTAGCACTGGTAAGCTGAGCAGGGAGCTGCTGAGGGTGACCTAGTTGGGATCTCAAGGCTGTATGTCTGTGAAATACTTCCATCCTGTTGTCCAGAGATGTGAAATTTGCTCACGTTTGTTACAACTTCAGTTTCAGAGATTTACCTCGTTTTGCTGATACCTCTTCACTTGTACAGGCGGCAATGTGCAAGCTGGCTAGTAAAACACCGTTCCTGGGATGTCTGACTCTGCACTAGCACTTAAACACTTGATGCACCTCTATACACTGTCCTGCCAGCCTCACCTCTGCGTCCGGAAATATCATAGACAGTCCTCCTAGAAGCTATGCTAAGGCATGTGGAGGACAGGGAGGCGATTCGAGACAGCCAGCATAGCTTCAGCAAGGACAAGTCCTGCCTGACCAACCTAGTGGCCTTCCATGATGGAGTAACTACATCAGTGGATAAGGGAAGAGCTATGGATGTCATCTAGCTGGACTTCTGTAAGGCCTTTGACACAATTCCCCATAACATCCTTCTCTCTAAATTGGAGAGATAGGGATTTGATGGGTGGACTGTTCAGTGGATGAGGAATTGGTTGGATGGTGGCATCCAGAAAGTAGTGGTCAATGGCTCAATGTCCAGATAGGAGATCGGTGACAAGTGATGTCCTTCAGGGGTCCATACTGGGACCAGTACTGTTTAATATCTTTATCTGTGAGAGAGGTAGTGGGACTGAGTGCACCCACAGCAAGTCTGCAGATGACACCAAGCTGAGTGGTGCGGTTGACACGCCTGAGGGATGGGATGGCATTCAGAGGGGCCTGGACAAGCTTGGGAAGTGGGCCTTTGTGAACATCATGAGGTTCAACAAGGCCAAGAGCAAGGTCCTGCACCTAGGTCAGGCCAATCCTTGGTATCAATACAGGCTGGGGTATAAAGAGATTGAGAGCAGCCCTGTGGAGAGTGATTTGGGAATACAGGTAGATGAAAAGCTGGACATGAACTGTCAGTGTGTGCTCTCAGACCTGAAGGCCAACTGTACCCTGGGCCACATCAAAAGAAGCATGACCAGCAGGTCAAGGGAGGTGTTTCTGTCCCTCTACTCTGCTCCCGTGCACTTGAAGTACTGTGTCCAGTTCTGGAGTCTTCAGCACAAGAAGGACATGGACCTGTTGGAGCAAAAATGATCAGAGGGCTGGAACACCTCTCCTGTGAAGACAGGGTGAGAGAGTTGGAGTTGTTCAGCCTGGAGAAGAGAAGGTTCTGGGGAGACCTTATTGTGGCCTTTCAATACTTAAAGGGGGCCTATAAGAAAGGTGGAGACTATCTTTTAGCAGGGCATGTTGCAACAGGACAAGAAGTAATGGTTTTAAACTAAAAGAGGGTAGATTTAGACTAGCTATAAGGAAGAATTTTTTTACAGTGAGGTTGGTGAAACACTGGAGCAGGTTGCCCAGGATGCTGGTAGAAACCCATCCCTGGAAACATTCCAGGTCAGGCTGAGCAACCAGGTGTAATTAAAAATGTCCCTGCTCAGTGCAGGGGGGTTGGACTAGATGACCTTTAAAGGTCTTTTCCAACCCAAAACATTCTATGATTCTCTGTTTCTATGCAATTGATTCTTAATCTTCAGGCATGACATTTCTGGCCTCTTGAGATTCAGAGTTCCAAGTTTGCTTTTGAGAGTGGGCACCCCAAGCACAGCCATAAATCAGGATGCTTCCATATTTTTTAAGCTTTTCCTAATAATTAGAGCTCTTGCCAAGAATGAATGATTTCTTCCTCAATCCCTCTCTAAGAAACTACCCTGGCCACCAGAGTCCAGAACTGCAGGAGGACAAGTTAGGGGAAGGAGGAAAAGCAGGTGTTCTCCACCCTGCATGTTGTTGAGGAAAGATCTAGCTCAAGACCCCATCTTGTGGGGAAAGGTCTTGCAAGAGAAATGTCATCTTATAATGACAAATTTGGAGCTGCTTTGCAGAGCCAACCTTGTCTGTTCTCTAGTGAATAGTGCTTACTCTGACCACTGCTGCTGCAGAGCGCGCCACACAAATGGATGCATTCAAAGCACCAGCAGATACGCGTTTTCTTCTCTAAGATATTAATTATTTATTAGTCTGTTCAGAGTTCTTCCTGGTATGAAAACAATGTGTTATCTTTGGCTTTGTTAGCATGTACATTAAACTGTATCACAGTACACCAGAGAAATTTCTTTTCCTTAGGAAAGCATGATGACGACCGTACACCGTGCCTTAAAATTTAAGGTGGGCTTTCATGGATAGCAGAGAAAGAAGAGCAGAGCTGTCTTAGAGGTATTATTCCAGTGCCAACAACATGTCATGTTTAACATGACTACTTAATAAGGTTCTATAATGCCCAGACAGGAAAAAAAAAAAAGTTTAAGTGAACAGAGAAGGTGAAGATCGTTATTTTGGCCTTAATTGAGAAGTTTGGAACACTCCTCCAGAAGTAGATCTGTTGGATCAATACTGAAATTATCGAACATTTGTAGTCTTCATCTACTGGGCTGTCTCAGTGATCTTCATTCAAAGTGACCAAGAAAGCATCACTTTAGTCATGGGAGGAGTCAGATGCTCTCAATTTTGTGACCCAAGCATAGATATTTACAGCAGTGTTCGTATCTAAAAACATAATGACAAAGTCTGTATGCCTAGACAAAGCTATTCGTGGGGTACAGAGCTGCTGCCCCAGGGTCTAAATTAATAATGTAATAATTGAACAAATCAAGAAATTCAGATCATCGGGTGAGAGGACTGAAACACCACAAGGTGAAGAGTGAGATGATTGAAATTGCTAAGGAACCTGGACTTCTGAATCTTGCTGAAAATTAAATACCAATGAATACCTTCGCTGCAGGGGAGAATGTATCATATTCAGACCCTCTCAATAGTTAAAAAGATGACTTTTTAAAGCAGCTGCCCAAGATTACGAAGGAAACTGGAAAAGCCATGACCTGAATCCAGAGCCATTGAAACCCAACACAATGCCTTATTAATAAAGCTGTCTGGCCTAAGTATTGAAAAGAGCCTCAAGTGTAGGAAAACCTGATGTTATACCTGCCAGTCTTTCCAGGCATCTTTTCTCATGCATCAGTGTAGGTCGTCAGGCTGAGTTTCAGAAATTTGCTCTCATGAAAACCCTGTTTTTAGTCTGACAGTTGAATAGCTGAGTCCCATAGTTCAGCATCGGTGAGAAAAAGATGTAGAGATGAATGCTATATCTAGGAGTTGGTACCTGATTTGCCATATCGTAGTATCTTCTGGTTGCTTGCACTCTGAATCTAGTTTGGAATACTTACACTGGAGCAATTTAATCCTGCTCTAGTAGCTCTTTATGGGCCTGATCCAGCAAGTCCTCCTTCAGGCAAAAGTCTAGTTAGAGTCGATAGAAGTTCTGTAAGACTAAAGACTGCAGGGTCTGAGACATTAGAATTACATGGTTGGTGAGCATCGTAATAAGGAAAAGGAATATCACAATAAGACTAATAAACTGTTTACACTGTTTTAGGCCGGTACAGTCATTTCAATAGAATCCCTCTCTCCCAGAAAATACATACATTACATTAAATCAATTAAGAATCATAGATCAGTGATTATTCAGTAGTAATCACATGAAAACAACTTTTTGTCATTTCTTTGTGATTAGACATTGCACAGTGCCTGCATTTCTAATTACAGTCAGTCCATAAAAGCTGAAATCCAGATTTCTACAATATATGCTAAATGGGCAGCATTATTTATTTTCCTTATTTTTTCTCCATCGGAAGAAATAACCATAGTTACCCTTCTCATTTAGGCTTGTTCTGGCTGTGGGTATATGTACCATTAGTGGTGTAGAAGTTGCTTCAAAGTGGTACCCAATTCAGCACAGAGCCAGATGTTTCCAGAATGCGTGCCGAGAGCATCCCTCACTTTTGGTGGTACCCACCAAAAAAGCATTTGTGACTCTTTGTGCTAGCATTTCAAAAGAGCCCTTCCTTGTCATGACTTTCATTTTTATCATATTTAATCCCACACTCAAAGTTAAGAGAAAAACAGTAATTGCTGTTATTGTGTCTTTGTAGTAGATATGATACTGAACTGAAGATTAAATCAATGCTGTCAATTCTGTATAAAATTTCAGTTACATTTCAAGCCATTATCACAGTGAATGTGACTAATGCATTCAATTTTACAACAAAACTAATCTAATTTTATCTTTACTTATGTTAGTGTGTACTACAGCTTTCTTCAAAACTGGTATTTGAAAGGTCAGGTTACTTTTTGCCCTATTTTAGGAGAAACCATAATATTAGAATAACATCTCTTACACTAATCTAATCCCTTTCCTGTTTTTTCATTCATATTTTGTCCCCTTGCAACAAGGATATGCAAAGAATGAGTAACTGTTTTGTCAACAGGGACCATAATGATTAAAATACAAACAGTAAATACGACTTCAGGTTTGGAATCGGATTATAGGATTAAAATGAATGAAAAAACTGCTCTGTAGTAGGATTGCAAAGTTCCAATCAATATCATCCTCTAATAATTTTAAAGGGAAAATGTGGAAAGTAAAGAAATAAGGCAAAGAAAGCATAACTTGAGGTTGTTAGTGATGCTTGAATTTCTTGATTTTCTTTTGTTTTATCAGGAGGTCCCAGCTAGAAAGTCAGGATGTCACCAAGGGTCCACTCTTTTAATTTTATTTCATTTCATCTGTTGTGCTGTGTTATTTTGTATTTGCTTTGTAAGGGTTACAGACAGTTGGCCTTAGGTTAATGCAGTAAAAGGGAAAGAGGGACAGCAGGTTTTGAGGCTACAGAGCACCTGCTCCCTCACCAGCACCCACTTGCAAAGAGGGCAGCAGTGCCTGTGCATTTCTGACCTTTTGAGTTTTCAGCATGGACAGAGGACATTGCTTAACGTTTTGAATCAAAGGTGTGTTGGAGAAATCTGCCCTGATTCATCTGAGCCTGTCTACAAGGGTGTGGTATGACTCGTTAGCACAGGAGGCTGATTGCAAGGAGGCTTTAAGTGGCCTCAGGGCCACCCCAATCCTTCACATGCCAGTGGGTTCTCTCTTCTTGGCCCTGGGCAGTCTCATAGCCCAGCACTGCACCCGTGCTTACTCTGTCCACCTCACATCCCTGTTCTTCTGGTTAAGTCCTCGGGAGATGACTTCCTTGGGTTTTGTGCTGGAGTGGTCTCTTCAGGCTGCATTCCGGACAGAAAGTGTTTTATGTGCTGCTTCAGTCCTGCCCTCTTTGCAGGCATCTGGAGGGTAGTAAAAATACAAATTAGCATTGTTTCAGATATTCTTCAGGCCAGCTGTGTGAAGTAGATTTTTCCACCAGAAGGTGTATCTTCTAGATCATGGAGAAGTACTGTGAGAAGTGCCACCTCTTAAAGGCCTGAATTCTGAATGTTCCTGTTCTTTACATATTATCAGTGCTGATGAAGCTATGTTTTCATCCATAGTGATGAAGTTAAGGTAAATGAAGGTCTGGGGTGATCTAGCCTGATGCATCTGTAGCAGGTTGCCTTTTCAAAAGTAAATGCATTTGTCACTTTCTAAAAGTCAAGCCTGCCTGAGAAGAGCTCTCCAAAATTGGCAGCAGATTTAAATCTACAAGTCTTTTTTTTTTTTTTTATCTCATGAAAAATGTTAGTTACAGCTTTTTAGACACCTAGAGGAACTCAGCTATGAATAAGCTAAAAAACAATATTTAAGTATTATTTTAATTGGGGAACCTAACAGATCATACCATAAACATCTTGGTCATTTTACATCTGAGTCCAAGAACTCTGACATTAGCTTGAAGTATATACATAGACACTGCAGAAGTGAACCATCCTATTGTGTAGGTTTAGGTTGTAGCTGCTATTGCTCCCCGAGATGTGCCGTCTCCTGTCATTAGAGGCAAGGCTGACTAGGTGTGGCATGGCATCCTTATCCTGCTTACAGAGCCAAGCTGCTGCCTTCAAAAACTACCGCACAGCCCCATATAGAGTTTCCTCGTTATGTCCAGAGCAGCTTGAAGAACGCTGCGCTGCTTTCCACTGCAGGATACTGGCCTGCCCACAAACACATAAGAGGTCATCAGGACAGGTAAAATTCCTCCTCTGAGCAGAGGAGCTTTGCATTGTACACTTGACGCCTTTCCTCAGTGTAAGAAGAGGGTTTTGTGCTTATCGCTCTTGAGTTGTTCTTGGATATATCTGGAACCTAAAGTAAAAGGAACAGAAGTAAAGTCCATGGACCTGAGGATGGGTCCCATGAAATGTCCCATGTCCGATGTCTAGCAAGTGCAACAGAGATGAAAGGGATAAAAAACAGAGCTTGGAAGCCTTGTTGGAGAGGAGCAGGGCATAGAACAAAGTGTAGTGCAAAGTTCTGCAAATACATACAGGCCATGCACACTAGAGCTTGAAATAGGCTTCCAGAGAACTACTTGAACTTTTACTTGTGGCAGATTGGATGGAAGTGGTATTTTCTTCCCCATTTTCTTGTCTTAATCCCTCCGTAAGAAGATGGCAGTAAGCAGTAACTATCATCAAAATGCATTTCTGATTAACAGCAAGGGCACAAGGGTACTCAAAATAGAAGCAAAGTCAGGATTGTTTTAAATCAGTGTTGCAAAAGTACTAAAGCAGAAGCCATAATTTTAATGTGTTCAGAAATAAAATGCATGTTACTGTAAACGGTCGTGTACACTCATCTAGCTGCTACTGCCTGGCATAACCTTTTGCATTAGGTTTCTGTGAGTCATCTTTCTTTTTTTTTTGTTGCAGAGAGTCGAATGATTCTGGATGCCTTTGCCCAACAATGCAGCCGAGTTCTAAGTCTCTTAAATTGTGGTGGAAAACTGCTGGACAACAATCACTCTCAGTCCATGATTTCTTGTATAAAGCAAGAAAACCCAAATTATAGCGAAAGACAAGAGCAATGTCAGCTTGGGAAAATGGTCCATAGTCAGACATCAGACATTTTAGACATAGAGATGCAGTATATGCAAAAGAAACAACAAACCTCAGCCTTTCTGAGAGTTTTTACTGATTCCCTTCAGAACTATTTGCTTTCTGGGAGCTTCCCTTCTCAGAACACCTCATCAGTAAATGATTTTAGCCATTTGGCAGATGTGGATCCACTTTCAACCTCTCCAGTACACACTTTAGGTGGATGGACATCTCCAGCAACATCTGAATCTCATGGTCACCCATCATCATCTACACTTCCAGAGGAGGAAGAGGAGGAAGAGGAAGAAGGTTACTGCCCTCGGTGTCAAGAGCTAGAGCAGGAGGTAATTTCATTGCAACAAGAAAATGAGGAACTTCGTAGAAAATTGGAAAGCATTCCAGGTAAATAGTTCCCTGCCATAAAATATTGTCTGTCAGTGATAAAAAATAGTTTGGGTAATGGTTTGGTTTAAGATCTAACAATTTTTTAAGGTTGTGATCACAGTAATCAAACACTAGAATTTGTCTTCAGGCAAAATTCCTATAGCTGTGCTCACTGGAAAATTATCCGCTGGTACTCATCCCTATGAATCTTGAGTCCTAGACTACTGAGCTGTGCTCAGGATAGGATGTACTTATAATCCCAAATTCCAAACATCAGGTGGTTTGTCACAGTAATTTCAAACGTGTTTTTATAACTAATTGTCTGTCTTGTTCTGTAGGTGACATTGCAGCTTATAAACTTAACTTCCTTCTGGGGCTCCTTTTTTGGTTACTTAAAGAAACTATTCAAAGTAACATCCATAATTCTAACTGAAATAGGTTTGGCTTTTTCCTTGAATGGTATCTCAGATTGTGTTAGCTCAGTGAGAAGCATAAATACATCTCCTTCCATTCATCTTCAAATAAAACCTGAAGAGAAAGCTTGCAACAACTTCTCCCGTTCAGCAATACCTAGCAGCCACTGAGGGGCAGAAAGCAGACAGAAAACCCCCATCTAATAGATAATCCCCTCTGTGAAACATGCTTCTTGGCCCTTTAAAGTTAGGACTTCTCACTGTTAAGGTGCACTGAGTTATTTGAAGAGTGGTATCAGGTAAGAATAAAGGATCTTGGACCCATATCCTCTAAACTTTAAGCATAGGCAAAAATGCACCTCAAATTATAGTCCTAAAAGCAAATTGGAATTTAGCAAAGAAACTAAGTATTCAACACATCTGTGCATGCTAGGGAGCTGCACCTTTGCTAGCTAAAGTTTGAGGTACTTAGGGTAGATCCGTGCGAAGGTAATTGAACTAATCCCTAATTAGCAGGAAAAACATAGGCAATTTAGCATGGGCTGCAAGAGAGAAAATACCCCAGAGCTGCTAACTCTGCAGAAAGGAAGAAGGCAGCAACCAACTACTGCACAAATATGTAGGTGCAGTTGCAAAACCTGAGCAAAAAGGAAGCAGCAGTCTCCATCATTCTTATTCCCAGCCATCAGTGATGTATTATTAATTATCTGTATTACACTGTGTTTTTCTGTTGAGCATTGGTCCCCAGCAAAGAGCCCATAACCAACATTGTTCAGGGCAGAGAAAACCCCAAATTTAGAATACTTTCACCACCCCTCCCAAAATCTGGTGTCATCATAGCTCATGCACTCTCACTGGATTCAGTAGTGGTTCGTTCATCATGTGGAAACACTGTCACAAAGGGAATTGTGTGGACTTCAACTCCTCTTGGGTCCTAGCTTCAGATGTTTAAGACCAAAAATGATCATTAGGGTCTATAATCTGACCTACAGCTTTCATTCAGTCACCTATATTGAACCCAGTAATCTTTTTTACTTTCACTGAAGTGTAACTTAAATTAGACTCAAGTAATACCTCAGGAGGCCTCCAGTCCCGAGATGGAGACTGGGGAGCAGTGGCTTTACCTCTTACCCTGACACTTTACTCACATGGTTAGTTACACTGAAAATGTATGCTGAATTCCCTCCCTGACTATCTGAAATCAGCTTCTATCCATTGGCTTATGCTTTGCTCCACTAAACGAAGTGCTGTGGAGGACTGGGTGCTTTTTCCAGATGAAGGTACTTAGAGATTGAAAGCTAATTTCCATCTTAGATAAATTTCCATCCAAGATAAAGTAAGTAAACAGAGCTCTGTAAAACTCCACAAATGAGTTGAAACCTTCTTTGCAATTCTTTTCTCCTCTCTGCTCATTTCTTTAAAATTTAGGCGCTGGAAATACATGCAATATGCTCCTGTCTGCCTGAGTGAAGGTGAATAGTCTCTTTGTTCCCAGCCGTGGTTGCCCTGGTCATTTGGCCATCGGTCATGCAGCTGAGCTTCTCATTCTGTGCGCGTTTCTTCCTAGACATACTTTGTACAAATACTTTGTATTTGTATTTGGCTGTGTTCATGTACTAAGTGACCCAGATTACTTTGGCTGCCCTCTTTTCCCATTGTTTGCTGGTTCACCAATTTCTGTATCATCCAGATTAATTTTTTTGGTTTGGTTTTAAATTAACAGTGTGATTCTTGTTGGAAGTGTTGCATGGTATTGAGGCTGCTGTCAGTCCCTGGCGAGCCCCACTGGAAACAGTCTTATTCATGATGTTTCTCCCCCCAGTGACAAATACCTGTGATGTCGATAGCAGGTTCTTAATCCATGTATGCTATAGTCTACTGATGGGTGCTGCTGCTTTTGCAATCAGATAACTCATGGTAGTAAGTTAAATGCCCTTCAGGAGTTTAGCTGTATTACATCTGTTCAACCCAGCTTTTTCAAGTGAACCTATAATCTCATCAAAGAATGACAATCAGATTAGTCTGACAAGATCCACTTTCCATAAGACCATTTTGACTGTCATTAATTGTATACATATTCTTTAGTTCTTAGTCAATTGAATCCCATTGTGATTGCCTAGATTATGCTAGGATTAATGGTGGGCTAAGCAGCAGTATTTACCTGGGTCATCACAGTTACTCTTCATCTTCCTTTAAAAGAGAGATAACTTACATAAACATCGTCATTTTTCACCCCCAGGAGTAATGAAACACCTTATTAACAGCACATCGAAGGAAGCAGACAAACATAAAATACATGTCCAAGGATATGTGACTTCATCAGCCAACATGAAATCATCAACTGCATCAGCTGCTGTTTGAGTGACGTATACAGATAGGTCTAGAGTGACCCAGGTGTTTGGGGAAGCCTTAAGAGGCACGGAAGGTGCCCTCAGATTTTGCTACATGGTAGGGCAGAGATGTGAGCTCCCCAGGCAGTCCCACAGCAACCACTGAGCAGGGTGAATCAAAAATCAACTAATAGCGATATCAAATTATTTTTGTCTCCAGTGCTGATTTTGCTCCAGTGAGCTTCTGCTATCAAAGAAGCCATCAGAAATTTTCTGTGACTTAAACTATCCAATTCTGTATGTAAACAGGCATAACACTCATTCTCTGAGCACTTCTTCCCATCAAGACATTTCATGCTTTGGGAGAGAACCAGAAAGCCCTCTGCAGAGGGTTTCAGTGTTGTTTGCCACCATCACATCAGATTAATCTCAGAGCACAAACTTTCCACCTTGCTCATTCATATGTCTCACCCTGAGCATCCAACAGGCCAGGCAAGGTGATTAGTGCAGGGGGAAAAAACAACTGTGGAGGCAGCTAGATGGGCATGGAGACTGCCATACTGTCCCATCAAGCCGAGGAAAGAGCAGGTTTTTTTGATGTGTTCTCCCTCTCATGCTTGAGGGAGGTGGGCTGGAGCTGCTGGGTGAGGCTGGCAGGGGTCTTCATGGGGCAGCGGAAGGTGTGCATCGTGCCCTCCCAAAGGGTGCTGAGGCTCCCACTAGCAACCCTGCCAACACAAGATAAAAGTATGAGCCCTCCCTTCTGCTCTATAACCGTCTGTGATTCATTTTATCCTTTTCCTGAAATACTTTGCTTTTTTTTTTTTTACTTTCCATATGCAAAAGCCCTTTTAAAATCCATGAGAGTTTGAGATCTAAAAATAGTTACTGCTGTACATCTCTGCCTCTAGCTCTGCAAAGCACCATTTGCATGGCTTATAAAGAGACTACTGGGAAGAAGAGTGTTTTCTCAGCAGATGTAAAGGCAATGACCTTTTTTTGACAAATATTACAGAAGACATATCTTCCTGTAGCTTTTGGACACAGAAAATAAGATTTTTCCATCTTCAGGACTTTGCCCTGTTGCTGTAGAAGTCCTGCAGTCCTGTAGGATCTTTTTGCCTATGCCCTAGCATTACTCTTTGGCCGATCACCACTGGAGAAAAATAATTACATGAGTGAAATATCGCATATGTTTTTGTTGTTGTTTTGTGGGTTTTTTTTCTCAGAAAATACCAAGTTGATTTGACTGAAACAATAGCAAAATTTGTGTGAAATCTTAGTTCTTTCAGCTATGGAATAAATGAAGAAAAAAGTCATATTTCAGTGCTTTGGTTTTTGAGCAATGTGACTTCTTGCAGATTGTGCAGTTTACCTCAATTTTTTTCTTTAGAGAAAAACATTAACTAAATACTTTCAGTTTTCAGTTCAGCTGAAGAGAAATATTTATTCAGTGTGTTATTTTGTCTTGTTTTGAAAATATAATTAAAGATTAGATAATTCTTGGAACGGATTTTCCAAACTTACTATTTTCTTCTTCAGGTTTTGAGAACATCAAGAACAGAGCAAAGTAATCCATCTATAAGAGAAGAAAAGTGACTCCTAATCTCTTTCTTCTGTATAAAAATTACTGGGGCTGTGATGCATTCCCAATAGTGAAATTTAAGACTTGTGAAACTACATGTAAGACCTGGATTTAGACCATCTAATGTATAAGGATATTGAACAATTCTCCTTCAGCACTTTTGTCAGCATGATTTTCTCATAGATTTTGGCCTAAAAGGGAGAAAATATTTCCAGGTGGTTAAAGCAAAGGCCAGGAGTCGTGAGTGAGTCGTGAGTCCTGGTGCTCCCAGCTTTGCTGTATGGTTTCGGGCAAACCAGCCTGAAAGTAGTGAAACGATATGAAGCAGTGTGTGAAAAATTCAGTAATTATTCTTACCTCATTAGCCCAGGAGCAAAAAATACTCCTAACAAACAGCAGAAGAATGAGGGATGGACAGCCCTCTCTAAAATGTAGACGAGCAGTCATTTAGAGATGGCATTCATGGTGGCTCAAAGTAGCCAAGGTAAAGCAGGATTTGCAGGTAGAGTTAATATCAATGTAATTGAAAAAGTCAGACAAGTTTTCCAGGAGGTTTTGTGTGCCCAAGGCCTGACTTTTTCCTGACTATATCAGATGATCTAATAAAAGATATTACTTTTCCCTACAAATCCTGTCTCCTTTATAGTTTGAGAGCATTGCGTTTCCAGAGAGCCAACCACAGCAGCAGCATAGATAAAACGACCATCAAGGGTTATGACGAACATTTTTTCATGTCCCTTTTTTTTTTTTCCTGTCCTTTTTCTTGATGTTCACATTTAACCACTTCTTTGGTTCCCCTTGATGTTCTGGATGTTTTGGTCTGATCTCTGGCCTCATTCCGCTGTTCAGCTTCAAAGCATGAAGTAACTTCAGGAACAGGGAGCCTCAAGCAGTCACCCAGTGTTTGGCACAAGAACCCCTTTGAATTTGCAGCACAGCTTTTCTTGTGGCTTGGGGGTTCTGGCTTAGTTTGCTAAACCAGCCTGAGTGCAAAAACTTACTAAAACACGTAACTGCAGCAGACCAGGCTTTATTAATCTGTTTTCTCCATGCTTCTGGGTAAAAACCCAAGAGATTAATGTGTAAAGGGGCCTACAGGGACAGTTCCCTGCCTTGAAGACTTCATGGCTGAAAGGGAGGACAAGAAGAGGTACCTTCTATAAGGAGGAAAGTGAAGGAGCACAGACAAGAATAAAAGCCACAGGAGCATGTGGCAGCAATCACTTCAGTGAGAGGTACACATCAGCCTTGTTTTATCTCTTCTGCCGTTTAGGAAGAGGTGTACATCACAAGGGTATATGGAAGGGGCACATTCATTCTTTCTGGAACAAATAGTTTTGAAAATGAAAATTAAAAGTAATACAGTGGCTTTTCAGATGCAGATTAACAGAAGTAAAATGGTTTTCCACTCCACCTGGAAAACACAACTGAGAGGGATTTTAAAAGTAACAGGATATTTGCTATAATTTTTAATTCTTCCACTGCTTTTGGCAGGCATGTAGGTCAGTTTAGCCAATATTTAACACCCTTCTGCATGTAATGTTGACGATTCTGATTTCTGCCGGCTGTGCTCACTACAAATGGGTGCTGCTTTTGTTTTACCATCCAGTTACGAACACCCAAATTTGTAGGGTGTTGAGTACCAAGATGAGTTCCTCTTTACTAACCCACATCTCTCCTTGCCCCTTGCTCTTTTTCCAGCTCATTGCACCCCAACAACTTGTCTTCACAGCCCAGCCATGCAGCTTTCTCTCACTTTCAGCTGACTATTGAAATAAATGAGCCTAGGAGCTAAAATAATCCAAGCCATGTTATACTGCACACTTGTCCAAATCTCAGGCAGAGAAGGCATCTCCGTTAATGTTATAAGAAATTCACACTGCCATGTAGTTCGTCAGCAGATTCCCTATCATTTGTTACATCTTTTTGACAGTCAAGCATCAATTTAGAAATGCCCTGCAATGAACTCAGAGTGAAGCATCGCTCAAGGTCAGGCAAAGGAGGATGCATTGCAGTGCTGAGCCCGTCTTAACTAACAGCTGCTGGTCTGAGAGCGGTGGATGTAGATGTACACCCCTTCAAGAGGGGTGGATGTACACCCTTCCCAATTCTCTACCTTGCTGGCGAGTCAGTAGTAAATGGTCTTGAGTGCTAAAGGATTCGTCTTCTGCTGTGCAAAACACCAGGAGGAATACTAGCTAGTGTCGGGTACCGAGCACAAAATCTCATTAATGAACAGAATAACCACATTTTTTACTGTCTGCTTATGGGGCTGAGGCCACCACAGGGAGATGCAGCGGAGCCAGGGGTGAGCCATCCCTTCTCACTGGGTCTGTCTGATGCTGTGGGAGAGGTTGGGCATATACCTTATTTACATTGGAGATATGGCTTATTTACAGCAAGCCCAAGGTTTTTGTAGCACCTTGCTTTGGCAATATAAACAACCCTGGAGTGGCTTACACTGGAGGCCACATTTTGCGGAGGATAAATGAGAGCCCTCATTTTGACAGACACGAATACAAGTGATTGTGGCCCAGTAACATTTGTAATGAGCAAAAACCCAGCCCAAACTAACAACAGAGATATTCTTGGCACTTCATAAAAAGTTGGAAACAATTATTAGAGCCAAAGGCTAAAAAGAAAAAAACCCACATTGATAATAATTGGGAAACACTAGAAGCATGTTGTTGAAGGCCCGAGAAAACTATATAGGAGGAAAAAGTTCATGCTGGTTACAAAAAGAACCAGCTGAGAGGGAAGGCAGAGGAACAGTTAGAAACATAACAAATGGAAGAGAGAGGAAGTTGGAGAGGGGAAGTTGATGGTGATGAGTAAAAACCAGAAGTTAGGATCAGTGGAAAATTAGTAAGTAAACCTGGAGCACTCTGTCAAGGAGGCATTCTTTCCCTGTAAAATTAAAGGGAAAATACGGCATCCTAATAACAGTAGGTTTTGTCAACAGTGCTCACTGAGTATTTCTGTTCTGGTACTTGGGAAGAATAAAATGATGCGGTCACACCAATATGATGATGGTGGTAAGCAGCTAGAAATGTTTCCCCTTTCCACCGTAACTCTAGATATTGGGAACATTCAACAGTGGCTTCAGGTGGGACTGCAACCTCAGCTGTCTGCTGCAGCTCCCTCCCAGTGGTGGGACAACTGAAGACCTTGTTAGGCAGTGCCAAACTTGCTAGCCTTTTTAGAAATTAAAAAGAGACGCTGATTCCAGCCTAGGTTAGGAGTTAGGAGTCCGTGTTTCAGAGACTGGCATTGCTAGGAGAGCCACAGCACAGGCCACTGGGAGCAGTAACTGCTTGGGCACACCAGCTTTTCATCCCTAAGTGCACATCAACTTCTTACCAAAAAGCATTAAACAGCTGCTACCAATGATGTTTGCAAAATTGTGAGATTTGGAGAAATCACTTCAGGAGCTAAAACAAAAATGAAACTAGACAAAGAGGAATCTGACTATGATTTTCTTTATGTTTTGGAATGTTTGAGATGCTCCAGAAGACTGAAAGGTGCAAATAGTGTATGATTTTTTCTTTAAAAAGACACATGAGATATGCCGGATGATTTGTAGGCTTGTTGGCCTGATATTGAGCACAGACAAACTAATTGCACAGCTGATGCTGGCTTCAATTAATAGAGTACTAAAAGAGAATAATGGAATTAGTACCAGGCAACATCTTGCCAAATTATGGTTTTGATGAGGTGAAAAGTTTGGTTGATGAGGATACTGCAGCTATTCAGGGTGTTGTGTAACATTATATTACAAAAAGTTGTTTAAAAAAATGCAAATACAGTTGTATTCAGGAAATTGCCATGATGCAGTTGAATTTCCGGAGGGGTTCTTTGTGAAGCTGTTCACAGCCCATGTTTTTGATACTTTCATCAGTGAAAGAATGCATACAATCATTAGTCCCAGCTTACAAGCGGTGCAGGGGTAGCAGTGAGTGGGGAAGACGAGAGGTGACAGACGTGGCCGAACATGGTGCAACATTACCATGTGTGGAGGCACAAAGAACATCACTCTTACTTGGTTTCAGCCCCTGGGAAATGAGACACTTAGCAAGGACATGGTGGCTTTCTGGCTGAGTATTGATACGCAACATGGCCAGAAGGGCTGGCGTGGTCTTTGGCTGTGCAGACCTGTAAGTATGTATAGGGACTCTGCTTTTAACATGAGACCAGCATCTCATTAAGGTCATTGTAGAGCTTAGCAAAGAGGAGACAGGAAAATGACTACAGCACTAACTATAGGTATGGAACAGCTGACAGGCATTTTTCACTTCTTTTCCAAAGATTTTCTAAAACCTGACTGAAGGAAAACAAAATGCAGTCTTGAAATAAGGTGTATGTTCCTGAGGGTGAAACACCCACTGTAACAATGAGCCAAGAGTAGAAACTGCATCGCTGGGACATGACAACTTGAGTTGTGCTGTGTTTTACCCACAAATGCTGTCAGGTGCAAAGAGGATTGACCCCTGGGGAGGTGCTGCACTGTGTGGTCGGTCAGACTGTGAGATCATGCCCCGGCTTTTGTCATCAGCACAGTCAGTGGCCACCATGCCATTCAACTATGTGGTAGAAAGTAGTATAATCCACGGAGAAAGTTGTGGCGAACTACGCCAAAGCAGGACTTGTTACAGCATAGAGATGCCTAGAATAACAAAGTCTTATAACCTGGATCAGTAAACAAAGACCTGCCACCTCTTAGATGTGTCCTGCTTAGTCACTGCTTAGCATCTTAGCAAGACCAGCCTTCCCCAGCACTCTGAGCCTCCTCGCTCTTTAGTTCCCACAAAGATCTCACTCATCTTTCACTTGCTGCAGGTCAGGTTACTTTGCCATTTCCAGTGTCTTTTCTGAAGCACTGTCACTTTCAGAAAGTAAAGGCCACGGAAACTTCTTACTAATTGGCAGGAAAATTACTGCCTCCCCACAGGCTTTCTGCTAAATCATAACAAGCAAATGTTATTTTGACATTAGCATCTTTCCCATTGGTTATGGTAGGCACAGATCCCTGTTGGTGCTGTCAGTGATAGTGGATATGTGCATAAGCCTGCAGAGAATCCGCTCTTGGGGTTATGATCTTATTAACTCTCTAGAGACCACATCAAAGTCAAAGAAATACAAAATAAATAAGCTAGTAGGTTTAAATTATTTTTTCATCCTCATCGTTGGGAGCCATGGACTGTTATGAACTTATGTTTGCTACAGGGTTTGGAGGACACGGTTCCTCTTATCTCTTGGCAAAGAGAATATTTGCAGAGCCATCAGAGGGACACAGAAGCAAAACCGAAGCTTTGACTCTTGGCCTTGTGCTCTCCTCTTCGTGGCTTCCTTTAGGCTTCGGTTAATACAGCAGCACAAGAAGCCTGGCTTTGTAAGTAACATCTGGTGTTTGAAGGGCTGAGGTTATTTGCACCAACAGCAAACTGTGATGTATGATGGCTTTCCAAGTCAAAAGTGCTCAGAGTCCTCCAGTCACTAGAGTGATAACAAAAATCATACTATTTTGTGCTCAAAACATAATTGCTTTTATGAAGATAGAAGAATTTATAAGCTTCAGCCAGCTTTTAGTACCTTCATATTTCTCACCAGTAATGAGAAAGCACTTTATCAGCAGAATACAGTTAAAGAAAAGCTGTACTTCATCTGCTGGGGACACAACAGGTTAAATAGTTTCCTGTTGTCTTCTTGCTTGCGCCCTGTCCCTTTGGGAGAACGTAGCTAAAAATATCTTTGGATAAACTGCAGTGAAATTACTTACTATGGGTAAAATACCATCCTTCTGTGAGATCAGCTCCTAAAAATTTGAAATTTTTTATGTCTTATATTCCGTTCCCTTTCAGGTCCCACACTGTTCCACGTAATTACAGGTAATCGTACCAAGCATGGCTGAGAGCTATTGGGTCATCACCAGGGGCTTCTGCTAGTAGACATAACCAGATAAACAAGTGCAAACTTCATACACTGTTTTGAGCACAGCTTCATGGGGACCAAAAAGTCCAAAGCTTCCATACTGCTGATGCTTTGGCAACTGTGACCTCAGTGAGTTTAAAATAAATAAATGTCACGTAAATAAAAAGCAACACATTTAGACAGGGCAGGAAGAGGATATTTCACAAGTGTCCCTGAATATATCCCTGAAATCCCAAGTATTACTGAACACCCCTCTGATTCCAGGTATCGGGCATCTTTAAGGCAGTAGTACAACCACCCATCATAGCTTCTTCCATCCTTACGGTCATCTCACAGGACATGCTGGGATCTCACCAGAGATGCTGGTTGCCCACTAACTTTCACCAAGATGGGAGGTTTTGCTGGCTTTGTCACAGGGTTTCTGCCACTGCCTGGGCCAGCAAGCCTTCGTGATCCCATGATCCTTGTGCTCTGTCTTGAACACCTACTTAATCACAGAGTAACCTGTGCATGGGTGTTCCTAGT
Organism: Ceryle rudis; assembly: GCA_033439905.1. Taxonomy (NCBI): domain Eukaryota; kingdom Metazoa; phylum Chordata; class Aves; order Coraciiformes; family Cerylidae; genus Ceryle; species Ceryle rudis. The sequence continues at coordinate 26,506 of JAAGNO010009725.1, read as the reverse complement.
TTAATTGTTGTTTTGAACACGCCAGACAGCAAACACGCATAGAGTGTAAGAAAAGGGTCTCGAAATACAGTCTTATCCTTCAGCCCATCCATACGAAAAAAAAAAAAAAAAATCAAATCTTTTCCAGATATGCTTTCCTGTGTATAAAAATAAGGGGGGGGGGGGAAATCCAAATCCCTTTTTTGCCACACCCTCTTATGAATATCCAATGTACTATGATTCTACTAAAATGTGGTTATTTTTCTCCTTTATTGCACATAAGTACTTGTATTGAATTTTTTGATTGCTGCTGTATGCTAAATACACAACTGTCATTACAGGAAGGCCACAGAATATGTTGGTGGGACTGTTAAGCTTGACTGCCCTTTTCTGACTCTTTGAGAATTGAAACATTTTCTGAAACCATCTGATAACACTTAAAAGTGCTATTTTTTTTTTTTTCTCCAAAAAACCCCAAGCATCAAGGCTCCTCTGCTCTCATGGCAGCATCACTGTGTAGCAGCTACACTGCAGAGACACTGCCCTGGTCTAGCAATAAGCACTGTAGTTACCAGGAGGGAAAAAAACAAATACAAGTCACTTGAAAAGCTAACTTTTTCCTAATACATATTCTTAACGTCCTATGGCAAAGTGTGATACAGCAAATTAAACAGGAGTAAATACACTGATGGGTTTTCTTTACAGAGAAGTCAGCATGGGGTGAAATGACATAGGAATTTCTTATTCATGTCAGACAAGTTTACATGATTTCTGTATGCAGCCTGATGGAGTGAAGAGTCATTTTTGCACAGAGTGAAGGTGTTTTGCACCCTGTCTGCCTAGACAGGGGCATAGTCGCTGTGCGCTGTGAACGTCCAGGAAAGAGTGCCAATTACCCATAAATCCTACCGTGAGACATTCTCAGTGATTTCAGTGCTTGCTTTCAGATTGCCAGCTTAAGACAAAGCCCAAAACACCACATTCTTCCAGGTGTAAAGGCTGAATGCCAAGAAATACTCAACAACAAAAAAGTAACACTGAAATATTTTTTATGGATTTTTATCTGAAGCTAAAATTATCTCTGAATATTTTACAAAAACAACCCATACAAAATGTGAGTGATAAGGTGCATTAAAAATTATGCTTATTTAGTCTTGCATGAGTCCGTCGTAATGTTGGGTTAATATCTATTTAATACTCCTATGGTGTTTCAGGCTCAGGAGAAAAGCACTGTATCTCAAAAATACTCCAGAGTTAATCAGGGATGTGGTAGCATCTGCTTAAGAGACACCCATAATTGAATCATCCCTAATTAACCTGTCACCTCAGCAGAAGGGAATAGGACGTTGGTACCACTACTGAAATGGATGAAAGTGATGAGAATGGAAAGGGGGGAGGATGAGGGAAAGAGAAATAAAGCAATTTGCCTAACATCTAGTTTTATAACAAATTTGGGAGGAGGGAGGAAAAAGAAATTAAAGTATATGAATCATTAAATCTGTTCAGTATAGTTAATCAGACTGTAGTTTCAAAAACATTTGAGCATATTTACATGTTAATCAGTGCATGATTTAGGTCCAAGAAATGTTTTCTCCTTTGTATGGTTTGGGCTGTTTACAGTATTTACAGATTTTTTTTCTTATTATCATTACTGCTGACCTAATTTGTATTTGTAATAATTATAATTTCAAACTAGGGAAAAAAAAGCCTTTGAGAACTAGTGGGCAGAAAATAAAAGCAATGTCAGAGATCTCAGCATAGGAAATACAACATCTGTCGTATATTCATTGAATGAAATGTCTGCACAAATCAAAATGAGAAGTGTTTCCTATTTGAAATAAATCTCACAAATGTACAAAACAGATCCTGAAGAACACTGCTTGATTTAATATTGTTGTTCTATTTTGTGCTAGATAGCTAATACACAGTAATTGCAATTTGTTTCATGCAGTGCCCTGCCAGACTGTTTTAGATTATTTGAAGACTGTACTTCAGCATCACAACCAGCTTATGGTACCACAGCCAACAGACCATCCGACTGAGGTAGTATACAGTGAAGACAAGCTACATCTCTTTACGTTTGACAATTCCTTGAAAAGATGTAGGCAAATAAATCAACAGGTGCTGGAAGAATATATTTAGTAGTAAAAATATGTAAAGTCTATTATTAATCTGTCACTTAGGTACAGTAATCCCACAAATAGAGGAGAATCATCAGTAGTATAATCTAGGATGACTTTTCTGAGCAGCGTGTAACTCCCTCCATCAGCGTCAGCGGCACTTGCCTTGCTTTGAATAATTTTTCTCTCACCTTTCCTCAGAAAGATTCCTTTGTGGGTAGAATTTAGCCTAGGGCTCGCCTGGTGAAAACTGGAGCTGGGTGATTGACGGTGGCTTCATGCACAGGGACTGCAGCCCATGTCATGTGTGGACACACACACGTGTATAAAGTTAGTATAGCTCTAATGCAGCCTTGAGATGGTTAATACCAAAATACACATTTCCTTCATTTTGCAGACAGACCCAAATATAGACTTCTGCAAGTCTTTGGAGTGTTCTTGCTTTTCAGAAAGCATCCCAAACAAAATGTTAAGTGTTGACAATTTTATACTTGATACGGAGTTTGTGGATTTTTGTAATTACGTTCTATTTAAAAGTGCTGCAGTGAAAAAGCAGGAAATATTAAGTCCTCCCCTTCTCTAGAAGGTAGATGGATATATTTATCTGTCAGCTCTAGTGTAATTCATGTTAATTTTGCTCTGGTGCATTTCTATCCAGGCTTGTAAAAATGCCTCATATGCAGTGGCTTTGTTGAGACTTTTCTAGCTTAGACTGTCTGTATTAGAGGCTCTTGTTATGCATGTTTTCATATATGTAGTGTATATGTGTCACTACCCATTATGCAGGCAAACAGAAGAATTAGGTCTAGTCTGACCTCCCTTTGCACAAAAATGGTATGTAGTGCATACCCCATCCAGTCCAACTTAACTGTAGTTGCACTGAAGATGTTCTGCAGCAGTTCAGGGTGTGCATCACTTTGCTTCTCCATTCAGCTTTATCCTGTGCAAATTGCTGTATACATAGATATAGATTTATATTATCTATATCATTAGCCATTACCACTCAAATATATTCTAAGCATTCATTTTCCTTTTTTTAATGCTCTTTTGCTTAACTAAAATTTTTAAGCACTGTAAAAACTGAGGCTGTTCTGTAACGTCCCCCACGGAATAGCTTGTCACGATGTGACAGAATTTTTTATTCAATTAAGCACATAGATGCTAATCTTTTATTCATATGCTTATCCATGTACAAATACAAGCATGAACACATATGTACTTTGGTTATTTCTTCAGGGTTTGCTTATTTCATTTCTGGAAGGTTTTCTGTTTGTTTTAGTTTAATGACTGCTGGACACACCAAACGGCATCATATATTTACTGAGAATCTTTTACCCAGAAGTGCTTTACTTTCAGAGGAAGTAATGAAAATGTATCTGTAGCAGGAACCAAATGATTGTTTAACAGAGTAGCATAACACTCTATCACGCCTTTGGAGAAGAATGAGGAAAAATACCCTAAATTTCAGGGGCAATGGAGAAAAAGTAAAATAAATTTGGGGTGAAGGAAATGACACTAAATTTACTACCTTCTCCTCAGTTAATAGTAACGTAAGCTTTCATGAAATTTAGATGTTGAGACTTTCTGCACCTTATTTTCATCAGTGCAACACATTTAAACACAAGTAGCTTCTAAGATAGCTTGCTTAGCAAAGCCACATCTGAGCATCCATCCCTAACACACATGAGCAAACCCAGAGCCTTACACTGGGCCGTTATAAGCTTGTTCCTGCCAGCCAACACTTAAAAGCAAGGCAGTGCCTGCAAGAGTTAGCTGCAGCTTGTACTTAGCACCGGTATCGGTAAGAAAGGTCCTGGCTTCACTGCAGTTTTTTTAATAGGAATAGAACAGGTTTCAGAAATACAAGGTACGAAAGTCATTCGCTTTATATAAAAGGGATGTGGGGCTAGCTGCTGAAAAAAATAAGCATCAACATGGGGATATGATGGTCCTGTATATTACCTCTGTGTTGGAACAAGCCAAGGAGATAGTAGTATCAGCTCCCACTGAGATGGAGCAGTCACAGTTGCTTCAGCATACGAGTGCAATACCCCCAAAGAGCTTTCTGTGCTGCCCCCTTGTTCTTCCTCCTTCTCTATCCCCTTCACTATATTGGCAGAGGATGAGGAGCTGGACTAGATGGAGGATAAGGTTCTTTCTATGGCAGAGTTCCTCAGATGTATTATTGGCTTCCCCGAAGTGCATGTACCACACAACAGTTAAAGCAGCTTCTTGAGTCATGAGTGGAGGGGGAGGAATTGACCCTGGCCCTTTTGCAGTGGTGGGAAGAGACAAGGGAAGTGCAAAGAGAAAGTCCCAAATGATAACAGAGCTGGACTACAGGTGAAGGGTCTTTTTTTTTACGGATTATAGACTTGGATTTACAAACTACGAGGCAAATGAAGAGTTGAGACCTTTTGAGAGGAGGAGAGGGACCCCTCAGATAGGTAAAGTCTGACTCTTCCTTTATATTTTGGCTTCCTTTATAGAGTTTTGGATCTGCTAGTAGCCATCTTTGCCAGCAGTTTGCACTGAGGCAGATACGTCACATAGGCTGTCACATAGGCTCAGCTCCTAGGGATGCTATCCCTCAGGGAGGTGGTGGTACATGCAGAGTCTCTACTGACCTCCTCATGATGATCTTCACTAAATGCAACCTTTCATATATTTATCAAATTTGCAAAAAAGTTAAAAGCAAATACCCGAGAAGAGACTTCAGAGATGCCCCCGAGCTGTAATACACTTGAACGCTGTAATAAATATTTGGAATATATTAAAAGAGGCAAGAGTGCTCCCTAAAATAGTTGTCAGACAGCGAAGATCTAGAAGCAAGGAGAACTTTGCAACAGTTGTCCACAAGCGCAGCACACATCTGATTGCCTCTGGGGAGTTAGACCCTTGTTTCTCTAGTTGTCTGTAAGCTCTCATCTAAGCTGAAGGCTATACAAAGATTTTAGTAGTTGGGCCTGAAGATTTATGTGTTTTAATGAAGAGGTGTAGCTGTAAAAGTAAATTAGTCTCTAGGAGGGTGTGATTTGGGCTTTTTGGATACTACAGTTATTTCAAGTATGTTAACAGTACCATCTTAACGTTAATTGGGTAATCCTGAACTATAGCATTTTATGGGAAACAAGAATTAAATACAATTTAGGTACAATTGACTAAAGAGGGTTTATAAATGTGTGGATTACAAGAATCCCCATAATTAGTCCCACAGCATTCATTTACTGTTGGAATATTGAAGCAGACGAATTATGAAGGTTAAAAGCAAAATTTCTTTCCAGCTGACATGGTGGCATTTCTGTAAAGCTATAATTTGAGCTAATATGGCATTCATTAATAATAATGAAGCTTTTAGTTTTCATAGTTCCTTTATTTATTTTCTTTACATTTTTCACAGTAACATAACCGCTGTCAAGTTTCAGGTGCATTCAGAAGCAATGAATTTATTATAAAAATAGACCAAGAGAGTCACCTCTGAAGTAAACTGTCAGCTGCAATGAAGTGATCCATTTGATCACACTCTTCAAAGACCCTTTTTATACATTTTAACAGATTAAGAAGAAGAAAGGTTATACTTAAATAGTATAACCAGTCATTGATTGTTAACTCTTCTTACCCCTGCTTGTTAAAGTAGAAGTTATCAATAGCCACCTCTCAAAAAGTATTCCTTTTACCTCACCAAATTCTAGTTCCAGAAAGTGGAAATGTAATTTTAAAAGTACTCATTCTCAGTAAGAGCAATTACATGTTCACTTCAGGATGTGTTTCACTGTCAGTATCATGACTAGTTAAAAAGCGTGTTTTTTTATTGCAACTGACATCTTTATTTATTTGCCTTGTAAAATAAGCAACGGAAATATTTCACTTTTTCAGGGGAGCAAACAGTTGCTGAACAACTACCCTGTCTACATCACTAGCAAACAGTGGGATGAGGCTGTAAATTCTTCCAAGAAAGATGGACGACGGCTCCTTCGCTATCTCATCAGATTTGTTTTCACAACCGATGAGCTTAAGTACTCATGCGGCCTTGGAAAAAGGAAAAGGTCAGTGCAGTCAGGAGAGACAGGTCCTGAAAGACGTCCTCTGGATCCAGTAAAAGTAACATGTCTCAGAGGTACTGCATCTTTTCACTCAGTGTCCACCATATGTGATCTCATTTCACCACATTGGCTCTGGCTCAGTAGAAGCATTTGGCTGACAAGTTGCAGAACTAGAAGGGGCTTCCCAGGCAGGTGACAAGCGGACAGAACCCCTCTGCTTTTTTTTTTTTTTTTTTTTTTTAATATACATATGCAGGCAGCACAGCATGATCAGGCAACAAGGCTTCTGTTATAAAAATGACTAGTGTTTCTGCACTTAATTGGATGCCATAATATTTGGGAGCAAGAAGATTGTCTCCAATCAGCAGAGTTTCTAAACAACGGTTTTCAATTGCATTTTCAGCCATTGTGAATTGGAAATGAACAAATCCCTAGACTGCTCTCATTTGGAGAATTGAGACCTTAGTGAATACTGGAACCAGAACACACCAGACCCTTTTTTTTTAAAAAAAAATATGGAGCAGGGCCTTGTTTCACTTTCTGGTCATATCTGATGGCAGACTTGCATTTTTATCAAATTATGTTCTTTAATATTATGGCCAGGAAGACAAATAACTGTCTCAATATTTAAATACCTCACTGGGTATGAACAGAGGAAGATGTTTTAAACCCAGAAGTTTTCATCATGATCATCTAATTTGCTTTCCTATATAAGAGAGGTTGTGGTATTTCAACCAGTAAAAGATGCTGATCTTCAGGTTCAAAGATCATAGCTAACTCTTAAAGAAATCTGTTATCCTGCTTTGGAGAGATATGGGGCACAGTGGGATTAAACTTTAGATACTCCTAAATACCTTTAATTGCTCAATGTGTTAGAATAGCTGGACCTGTTTGACTCATGAAAAGTAGCACACAGAGCCAGGAATAAGAGCTGGATTTTGGAGTCCTAGTACAGTGTTCTCTATGGCAGGAGTCTTGAATTCCATTAAAACTAACATCTGGGTTTTCTCACAAGCCTCTGACACCTACCAGACCAGCAAAAGGGTGGTGACTACTGCCTACACACTAAAACTAAGCAATAGGGTGTGCTGTGAAAACAGCTTGTTTGTCAAAGAAACATCTGAACATTTTACAAAATTGTAAGAGAGCAAACAAATGTGTTTTCCAATAACTGAAGTGATTACTTGCTCCAACACAAGGTTTAATGCCTATTTAAGTGATAATATCTGCTGCCTCAAAATACACAAAATAATGAACAGCTACTCTGGTTATCAAAAGCAGAAGCAAAGTTGAGGTACTAATCTCTCAGAAAACCATTTTATTGCATCTGGAATACAAAAGCAATAGGGGGTTATTGTTGATGCAGTACAAACCATAATAGAGATAAGAACAAAATAAACACAGGTTCATTTTCTTCTTTTCTGAAATCTGACTGTCTCTTTTGCAGACATTTGGATAACATGCTCATCAACATGGCTTTTGGGAGGGGTGATGTTTATTCACTTCCCTGTGCTGTGTCTGAATACAGTGCCTTTACCTGCTTGCATCATTTAGACTAGTATTTAGTTACCTATTGATTGTATTTTTTAATTACAAGTCAAGTATGTTTGCTTTTCTTTTAGCTCCTATTAATTATTGTTATTCTAGCCAAAGATTGCAAACTCAGAAAGAGAGGAGTGTGCAAGGAACATACAAGGAAATTACTTGAAGAGGCAGACTGGAGTCCAGACTTGAGCAAGTGTAATAAACACGGCCTTATTCTGACCTTATCCACATCATTTTCTGTGATTTTTGAGCTGGAAGTAACTCCATTTGAAATGGTGAAATAAGATCTGGGGAGATGTCTTTATCATTAAAGAACAGTAATATTTCATAGGACTTAAGATGTGACATTTGCTGAGGAGTGGAATAATAAAAAATGGAGCCTTCACCTCTCTCAAATATTGTCTCTTCTAACCTTGGATGACTAGTCCAGCACTTTTTTCTTTCAGGCTACTTGCTTAAGAGTAGTTCATCTTGATCTAGAGTGATAGCTGGTCCTTCCTCACCTCCTTCTTTTTGGCTTCTTGGGTAAAGGAGAGGTTCATAAATCTGCCTGAACTTGAGGACTGCAATTCTCCCACACTCCTATGTGAAGAATATAGAACTGTATGTCCACCTAAGACAATATAGAACTGTATGTCCACCTAAGACCCAAAGGCTGACCCATCCTCAGCTGGCGCTTAGTCCTGGATTCCCTTATTTGAAATGGACTGGAATCCCCCATGGAACAGAGCACTGCCCAGAGAGAAGAGATTATAACACAAGTTCTGAAATGACCACACTGGCTCATAAAGCTTTGCAGACATTTCCTTTCTCACAGGCAGGAGTGGAGACGGATTCTGATTCTTGCTGACCTACAGGGGATTCTCTCATTATGGACAGTTTTCAGCTGACATAGATATAAGAGTTACTTCCCACGCTTGTAATTTGATGGAAGGAGTGGAGGTAAGAGGTGGGCATAAGACAGATACCATACTTTTAGCTATTTTAAGAGTCTGTTAATGTTTCTTAGTTCATGCTGGCTGAGACCAATCCACTCAGGCAGAGGGCTGTGGTGTATTTTCCACTTTACTGCACTGAGCAGAGACAGTGTACAGAGAAGAATCTGTCTTCTGGGTAACCAACCAATGCAGGGGAAATTACCAAAGGGTAACTACTTTTGAGGACTTGAATTATAATCCTCTCTTGCTATGTTGCTTTTAAGAAGATAGTTCACATATAAATCTTTAAAAAGCCATGGATGTCAAATGAATCATCTATGTATGTGATGGGTTATTTAGAGAAACAGATACTTTAAAGTGAAATTTTCATTTAGAAAAGATCTATGTGCAAATTTTATACCCTTATGCCTAATATTTTAAATGAAAACAATTAAAACCATGTAAGAAAGAGAACAAAATGACACCATGATTTCTTAGAATAGTCATTAAATATAAAAGATCAACCAAACACTGTCAGACTAGAAATTTTACCCAGGGATTCAAACACTTCAGGATATAATATTTACTTAAAGATGAATGGAAGGGTCAGGTGAAATGTACTGGTGGTTCAAACAGAAGCAGGGTCATTGCCAAAGGATGTTCTTAGGGCAAGTATGTTGCATATCACTCTCTAGGATGAATCAGTCAAAAGCAACGATCAATGTAAAACAAACCCATGTAGCCTGGTGCTAACTGGCTTAAATAGTTGTGCTAGAGCCACAGGTGATGCAAATTTGCAAAGCTCAGTGGAGATTTGCTGATTTATGGAAACAGGAGCTTGGGCTATTGGTACTTGAATATTTTAATATATGGGTGAAAATGACAGAAGTGTTAAATGCCAAGTGCCTGATTTTCTTCTCACTTATGTCACTGTTAATCATGAATAACTTCACTGAATTTACTTAACACATTTCCTTCTGCCCTCTGGCTTCGATGTAGTTAGTCCTAATTAGAATTATGCAAATAGTTGTCTGGGTAGGTCATTGTCAAAAAACAAGATAAAAAAAAAAAATAAAGAAATTAAAAAAAGAAAATTCTCAGATAGAATAAAGGAACATAGATGTCATTTTTGTGCCAAAGGGGTTTTCTCTTGGCTTGCAATACAGAACATAATTATCTAAGAAGTAAAGACCCAAGCTTCTTTGAGGCTGGAGTGGTGTAAGCTGAGATCCAGAGAAGTCCTGCCCATACTCCAAGTCAGGTAAGCAGCAGTTTGGATGTGGGTTTTCCACACACTGCAGGATATTTCAATATCTGAGATGTACACAAGAACTGGGAAAATGGGCTCCAGTTTGTTTTTAGTACTTATTTTTTTTATATGTTGCATCCCAGATAACAATTGTGGAAATATCAAAACAAAATATTTCAATGTTCTGAAGAGATTTGGTAGGGTTTTGTTGGTTGTTGTTTTTTTTTTCCAGGTATGAATGTTGCTTGATTTCATAAAGGCTTTTGACACTGTCTCCAATAACATTCTCATAGGTAAGATCAGGAAGAAATGTGGGTTAGATGAGGGAACAGTGAGGTGCATAGAGAACTAGCTGAATGACAGAGCTCATAAGGTTGTGATCAGAGTCCAGCTGGAGCCCTGCAGCTAGTGGTATTCCCCAGGGGTCAGTACTGGGTGCAGTCTTGTTCAACATAATCTTCAGTGACCTGCATGAAGGGATAGAGTGCACCCTCAGCAAGTTTGTTGATAATACAAAACTGGGAGGAGAGGTTGACACACCAGAAGGCTGTGCTGCCATTCATCAAGATCTGGACAGGATGGAGAGTTGGGTGAAGGGGAACCTAATGAACTTCAACAAGGGCAGGTGTAGAATCCTGAACCTGGGGAGGAATAAGCCCATGCAGCAGTACAGGTTTGGGCTTGACCTGCTGGAAAGCAGCTCCACAGAGAAGGTCCTGGGAGTCCTTCAACAAGTTCACCATGAGCCAGTGGTGTACTCTTGTAGCCAAGAAGGCCAGTGGTATCCTGGGGTGCATTATGAAGAGCAATCAGCAGGTCAAGGGAGGGTCTCCTCGAGGACACATCTGGAGAACTGTTCAATTCTGGGGTCCCCAGTTCAAGAGAGACAGAGAACTGCTGGAAAGGGTCCAAGGGAGGTCTACAAAGACGATTAGGGGACATGCATCTTCCTGATGAGGAAAGGCTGAGAGACCTGGGGCTGTTTAGCCTGGATAATTATCTAATGTGCAAGTGTAAGGAGGCTGGGGCCAGTTTCTTTTCAGTGTTGTCCAGTGACAGGACAAGGGGCAATGGGCACAAACAGAACACAGGAAGTCCTGCCTAAACATAAGGTAAAACTTCTTTCCTGTTAATGTTACAGATTCCTTAAACAGGCTGCCCAGAGTGGTTGTGAAGTCTCCTTCCCTGGAGACTTTTAAAACCTGCTTAGATGCATTCCTGGGCATCCTGCCCTGGGTGAACCTGCTTTAGCAGAAGGGTTGGACAAGATGACATCCACAGGCCTCTTCCGACTCCTACAATTCCATGATTCTGTGATTCTCTTGTAAAGTGATGGATTGAGTCCCTGAAAACTCTTTTGTGGTCACAAGTAAGTGACTTGATAGGATTGTCTTTTTTTTAATTATTTTTTTTCCATCTTGATAATTTGCATCTGTGTAAACAGAAAAAAGTCAGACCAATGGGATTATGCTGATAAATTTCTGGTGCAAGCAAAAAAGCAAATGGGAGCTGGCATGTCTGATGGAACCACACTGTTTTTCTCAGCCCAAGTAAGTAAAAGTCCATTATTTCAGGGCTGCAGCATCAGCAAAGCAATTAAACTAAGGAATTCTACACACTTCCCATGTAGTTAAAATGAACAAAACCAGATTGAATTTAGAGCATTACACACCAGGGGAGCAAAATAAGGAGGGTGGGGTTAGAAAATGAAAAACCCAGAGTACAAAACAAAGGGAAGTAAAATGCTCAGCCATATGAAATTATTATTACGATAGTGAAAAAAGAAACATATTACTTCTTGCAGGATTTTGGTTCTATTTTATGACCCCTGTTTTGTATTTATGACCTTTTGACATGTCTGTTAAGATAACCATGCTCAATTCTCCATGTGCTGTGAAGTGTTTTATTAGGCCATTCGTGCTTATCTGGGTTGAATCTGATACTAATTGTAAGAGTGGGGATACAGAAATAACTAGGTGTTCAATAAATACTGTAAGTGCTGTGTCTGTGAGGACTGACCAGTATCATATTTTCTCCTAGACCTGTAAAGATGCATGCGTATGCCTTGAAGTTACATAGCTCCTTTTGGGACTTCTCTGAATCCAAGTAATCTCCTTGAGCAATGGATTCACTTGATGGTTCACAGTATTGCTGCCAAGAAGAGATTTGTTGTATCTTTAAACTAAGAGAAGAAATTCTGCAGTACCAGCTAACTCCACTCCACAGGGGAAATCAGCATATTCTTCTGGTTATACTGCAGCCCTATGATCAATATATCTGTTCAAAATTAATGCTACATGTGAAAACCAGCATTCTCATTTTGACAAACAGCTGCAAGCAAACAGTGACCTATATATGGGATTTGTCTTCTTTTCAACTTTATTCTTACTATAACGCATCTGGAATTAATTATAGGTAGCTGGATTTGAAGGTGTCTTGATTTCTGTGGAGGAAAGTTGACATTTAAATTTTATTCTGCATAGCTAGTCAATAACAACGTTCTTAGCTTCTGAAACTTGGACAGATTTATAGCTTCATCAAACACTTTCTTAGTGCCATTTTTAAATATATATCATAAATTTCACAGAGCTTCTCAGCAAAATTTTTACACATGCCAACACGATTTAGAAATCTAGACTGCATTTAAATGTGATTGAAGCATTTAGGAAAACAAACCCCCGTGTCTTTCAGTAAGATTTAGACAATCCAGAAGCTAATTTTCAAAATGGCACATGTGCCTACATCACAGAATCACAGAATTGTTGGAGTTGGAAGGGACCTCTAAAGATCATTTCGTACACCCCCCCCCCCCCAAGCAGGTTTGCCTAGAGCACATTACACAGCATTGCATCCAGGTGAGTTTTGAATATCTCCAGAGGACACTCCACAGCATCCCTGGGCAGCCTGTTCCAGGCCATTGTCACACTCACAGCAAATAAGTCTTTCCTTATATTTAAATGGAGCCTCTTGTGTCCCAGCTCGTGCCTATTGCCCCTTGTCTTGTCACTGTTCACCATTGAAAAGAGCCTGTCTCCATCCTCCTTGAACCCACCCTTTAGATATTTATAGACATTAATAAGGTCCCCTCTCAGTCTTCTCCAGGCTACTGAGGCTTACAGCTCTGAAGAAGTCTTTTGAGGACCTGAAGTCTTGACCCTGGAAACCCTGAAAATATTTGAATGGAGCTAGATTTTTAGACTGAACCACAAAAAGTGTCAGTTGCTGCAAACCTACTGAAACCTGAAGTGCCTTTTTTTGCTGACTGCTCCAGACTCTCAGATTCTGGAAGCCCGTCTCATGGCTTCATGCCATAACTCAGCAGTACAGTCCACCTGGACATTTAAACAAAGCTGGCTGCTCAGAGGTAACAAACCCTAAGAAAGCTGGCATATTCAGGCCTATAAGTTTCATCTTTACAGCAGGATGTTTTGGGCAAAACTTTTGCAGCTCAATGAATACTGAAAAATGCCAGGCCCAAAGTTTTATGGTAAAACTGGACTGCAGTTTATGAAGTTGCAGTCACACTTAGAAACTCTGTCTGATGTCTTCTAATATGTTTGCACAGCAGTAAGCCCAATGGAAGTGAAAACAGCAGAGTTTAAGTATGTAAAATGTGGGATGAAATTATTATAAACGTTAAGTTAACCTATCCCACTTCAGCTAGCTTTGTGCTACATACTTAGTGTTAATTAGTTCTAAATCTCCCAACTCTCAATTTCCTAACTGTGGGATTTTTTTGAATTGTCCTTTCCTATAGATGTTTGAATTGGATGAGTTCTTGAATTACATAGCATATAACTCTCTGAATTGTTGTGACTTAATAGGGAGGTATGAGCAGAACTGTGCACTGTTATGCTTTTGCTCAAAGCTCATTTGCACAGTTTTTAGCTTCCCAAGATCATTGCTGAGTTTAGGTTTTAGGATCACAGCTAATCCTGGAAACAATTTCCAAGCACGGTAAGGATGACAAAATAATCAGGAATAGTCAGCATGGCTTCACCAAGTGGACGTCATGCTTTACCAACTTGATAATTTCTATGATGAAGTGACCAGCCTGGTAGATGAGAAGAAACAGTGGGTATTGTCTACCTGGTCTTCAATAAGGACTTGGACAATGTCTTCCATGAGATCCTCATAGAGCTGTTGATGTACAGGTTGGATGAACAGTGATGTGGATTGAAAATTGGCTGAATGGCTGAGTCCAAGGGGTGGTGAACAGTGGCTCAAAGTCCAGCTGGAGACCAGTGACCAGCAGAGTTCCCCAGCGATCAGCACTGTGTCCAGCTCTTTAACATCCAGGTGATGGGACAGAGGGTACCCTCAGCAAGTTTGCTGATGACATCAAAATGAGAGGAGTGGCTGATAAGACAGAGGGTCATGCTGCCATCTAGAGGAACCTCAACAGGCTGGAGAAAAGGGTTGACAGGAACCTCATGCAGTTCAAAAAGGGGAAGTGCAAAGTCCTGCCCCTGGGAAGGAACAACTCCAAGCACCAGTTCGTGCTGGGGTCCACCATGATGGAAAGAAGATTTATACAAAAAAAGACCTGGGGGTTCTGGTGGGCACCAGGTTGAACATGAGTCAGCAGTGTGCCCTTGCTCCAAAGAAGGCAAATGACATCCTGTGCTGCATTAGCAGGGTATTGCCAGGAGTTCAAGGGAGGTGATTCTTGCCCTCTACTTATTACTGATGAGGCTATGCCTGCAGTACCAAGCCTCCCACTATTAAAGAGACATGGACATATTGGAGAAAGTACAACGAAGGGCTACAAAGATGATTAAGGGACTAAAGTGTCTCTCCTATGAGGAAAGGCTGACAGAGCTGGGATTGTTTTGCCTGGAGAAAAGAAGGCTCAGGAAGAATCTTATTAATATATATAAATACCTGAAAGGAAGATGCAAAGAGGACCTAGACAGGCTCTTCTCCATGGTGCCCAGCGTGGTGGCGGGGGGAGTGGGACAGGGTGCTGCAATGGTGGTTTCTGTGAGAAGATGCCAGAAGCTTCCCCCATGTCTGACACAGCCAGTTTCAGCTGCCTCCAAGACAGGCCCGCTGGTGATCATGGCTGAGCCCATCAGCAATGGTGGTAGTGTGTCTATGATAATGTATTTGAGAAAGGGTAAAAACTGCTGTGCAACAGCAGCTGGGAGAGAAGAGTGAGAATATGTGAGATAAACAGCCATGAAGACACCGAGGTCAGTGAAGAAGGAAAGGGAGGAGGGGCTCCAGATCCCCTGCAGCCTGTGGTGAAGACCATGGTGACCAGGTTGTTGCTCTGAAGCCCATGGAGGTCCACAATAGAGTAGGTATTCATCTGTAGCCCATGGAGGACCCCATGCTGGAGCAGGTTTTCTGGCAGAAGCTGTGACCCCACAGGGTACCAACACCAGAGCAGTCTATTCCTGAAGGACTACAGCTTATGGAAAGGACTGCACTGGAGCAATTTGTCAAAAACTGCAGTCTGCAGGAAGGACTGATGTTGGAGAAGTTTGTGATGGACTGCCTTCCATGGGTGGAACCCCACAATGAAGCAACGGAAGAGCATGAAGAGGATGAGATGACATGTTATAAACTCATTACAACCCCTTTTCTCAGTTCCCCTGCATCACTTCGTGGGATTTGGTAGAAGAGTCAGGAGTGAAGTTGAACCTGGGAAGAAGGGAGGGGTAGGAGGAAGGTGCATTTAGATTTGTTTTTAATTTGTCACTATCATACTCTGATTAATTGATAATAAATTTAATTTCCCTAAGATGAGTCTGTTTTGCCCCTGATGGTAAATGGTAAGTAAACTCCCTGTCCTTATCACATCCTACAAGCTTTTTCATTGTATTTTCTCCCCCTGTCCTGTTGATGGAGGGGAGTGGTAGAACAGCATAGTGGACACCTGGTGGACCTGGATTAACCCAAGGCTAGGACAAGAGCCAATGGGCACAAAGTGAAACACAGGAGATTCCCTCTGAACATTAGGAAATGTTTTTTTACAGTGAGGGAGGCTAGGCACTGATATAGGTTGCCCAGGGAAGCTGTGGAGTCTCCA
Source organism: Ceryle rudis (assembly GCA_033439905.1). Taxonomy (NCBI): domain Eukaryota; kingdom Metazoa; phylum Chordata; class Aves; order Coraciiformes; family Cerylidae; genus Ceryle; species Ceryle rudis. The sequence continues at coordinate 10,616 of JAAGNO010009725.1, read as the reverse complement.
TTCTTGGAGTTATTCACAAACTGTCTGGACGTAGTCCTGGGCAACTAGCTCTGGGTGGCCCTGCTTGAGAAGAGGTTCGGACTAATTGATTACCAGAGCTCCCTTCAAATCTCAACCATTCTGTGGTTCTGTGATCACATGACTGTAAATTTTACATACAGCAATTGAACTGGCTGATGACTGTTCTGTGAAGCTTTGCGATAACAAAACAAATAATACTGGTTTTATCATCAGTGAACTCTATTTTATCAAGAAAAAGATACTGCAAAAGAAGTGGGGTGTTTCATATTCTATTTCACTAATAACTCAGTTTAACTTGTCTTGGCTGGCTTCTGTTCTCATATTCTCATCAGACAATGGAACAACATCTGCAGAGGTAGTTTTGACTTGCACTAATTCAAAGGAGAAGAGAATTCATTCACTTCAAGGAGAAATATAACCACAGAAAATCCTAACTTGCATTTAAATAAATTATTTTTGGTCATAATTTCAATCTTTAGACACATGTTACTTCAAACTTCATAGACTAGAGAGACAAATCAAATACTGTTTCTTACAAGTTCAAGTTCTAAATAGTTTAATATCATAAAGAACATCAGGTGAGTAACTTTTATTATCTAGTATTTCCCTATTTTGAAACTCTGGTAATTCCCAAATTAGTTTATACGAAAGCAGTTTCATTCAACTTTTGGAGAAGACTGGTTGTTAGCATAGGTTGGTGACATTAAGGCTGCATACAGTAATACTTGTGCAGCATTTTCTGTACCCAGTATACTCCAAGAGTGATAATGAATGAAACTCGTAGTAGTACAAGTCAGTATCTACACAGATTACATTTAGATATCTATTACACATTCCACAGTTTTCATGATGTACGTGCAAACTTAGGTGATTGAGGGCGATCATTCAGCCTCCAAACTTAGTTAATACAGTACTGCCTCATGCCTTCATACCCAGATCTTCTGAGCTTGCTGTTAATTCCTCCTATGAGTTAGTAGAAGAAAAAGCCAATTCTTAATACGAAAATACTGATCTGAAAATGTATCATAATATTTTGTGGGGCAGGGTAATTTCACCTTCGATTGTTCCAGGGAAACTTGTTTTTAGACGAGCTTCACTTTCCAGAGTGAAAAATCACTGTGAAAATCTGTCTCATCATCTAAAATCTAAAAACTATTTATGTAAGGATAATCAGGGAAAGGACAGAGTGATCAGTGTTATAAATGTCTGAAAATAAAGATAAGACCATATCTGCTGGTACGAGCTTTCTGTATGGTGCATCTCAGATGATGGAAAGCAGCTGTAAACTGGTGTAAGTAGCATTTGTGATTCTCTGCATCAGTGGAGCAATGCCAAAGAGCTTGGGTGTATCAACAAATCTGGGACAAGCGGCAGCTGTATCTTTCTAGACAGATAAAGCTTCTTCTACTGAAAGTAGTGTGAGGAAATAATTTGCATATATACAGTAGTGTATTTGTTTGTACGTGTGTATACATGTGTGTTTACACGTACACCCGCACCACTCTGCGAGTATGCGGTGGGGATGGTAACATCACCTAGTATTAAATTTACCCATCATATTTTCTGTCAAGAGCAGTTACTTTCAATCTTGCTAAATTCTAGTCAGAAAGCCTAAGTCTGCCATACTATCAATAAACCTTTTTGGACTCACACATTCAGATGTAAGAGGCAGAGGAACACACTGAATCAAAAGATCTGGTGGGACTGGGTATGTGGAGGAGATACTGGAACTGATTGACTGTAAGTGGATGCTAGGACTGGTAGGGTGTGTATAATGGACAAAAAGCCATAAAGGGCTGGAGGTTCAGGTAGTAAGCCTGTTTGGAAAGTGTTGCAAGCCCATTTTTGGTGCACAACATGGAGGTAGCATAAGAATCTGGAATACAAAAATTATTTGGGCAGGATGGCTAAGGGCTGCAGATCAGAAGGACTAAGAGTAAGCATCAAACTACAAATAAGAAAGATCTTAGGGCACCAAGGGAAGGAGAAACAATGGCAGTTATCCAGGAAAAAAAAGGCTGGCCCAAGAGATCAGGAAAGGGAATTAAGTTCAGGGGTAGGCCAGTACTGGATGTGTCTGTAGTCTGAGAACAGGCTTGAGCTAGGGCTCTAAGATGTCAGAAGTTTTAAAAAGAGGAAAGTCTCAAAGAGGAATGAAGAAGAAACTGTCAGGCTAAAGAGATGGAAGTTGTTTGATGCACACTTGACTGCTGCATGGGAAAGATGCATGGGACAACCAAGCACTGATGGGCCTTGCTTGGGACTGAAGCAAGCTGAGGGGAGAGTGCGCACTATCACTAATTTCAGTTGCTAGACTCAGAATAATCTGTCTTCAGCATCCATGAACCAATTTTTTTTTGCAAGGCTTGTAATTGGCTCATCTCCTTATAGATTTTCTTATATACACTGAGTAGAATGGCCCAAATTTCAAATCCCTTCAAAAAGCATCCTAGAGCTATCTCACTGTTCTAAGAACAAATGGTCCCCATAATTTTTTTTCTAATATTGAATGTTAACATTCTCAGGAAAGTCTTAGCTGTTTTGATTCAAACAAAGAAGTTTTGAGTCTGCCTGGATAACACCAGCATGGAAAAAGTCTTAATCGAAATGATTAGGAAATTTATGAGCAACTAATAAAAGACCCTAAAACAGGGAGTATCAAGCAACACTAATTACAGGAAATGCTGGAATACTTACAGACACATACACACACATTTGTAGAACAATCTCTAGGCTTTCAGCTTTCCTGGATTCATCTCAGCAGAGGGACGCTTTCAAGTGGTAACTAAATATTTTGGTTCAGTATGTTTATAAGCAACCCACGGATTTCCTTGAAAAAATGAACAGTCTGGCACATAGTTGGGGTTATGGCTGATTGTGCATCTAATTCACTAGAGAGTATATTTCACTATAAATGTGGTTTTGTTTGTTTGGAAAAAACCTTCATTTTTACTTTATGATTTTTTGAAAGATAAGGCCGGAGCAATTGCTTGCAGTCATGTTTTACTGTCTGCTAACACTTCAATTAGTGCGTAATCCAGTGATTGCTGAATGCATCTTTGCTTCAGAAACAATTTATTTTCTCCTACTACCAACAATGCGACACTTTGGGGAGTTCTTTTGTAGCAGAACTCAGGGAAGCCCCACTAGAAGAAAATTTGGCTTGCTTTATGTTTTTGAGCATTAGAATCCTTCATACTGACATAAAAATTATCCGGGATAATGTATACTGATGAACAAAGCCAAAACACATTCAAAATGGCTGCAATTTCACATTCTGCTATAAAAGTTGCACCTACAGTTTAGTCTAGAGTATGAAAATACAAATCACTAGCTATGGAAAGACAGCGATATTGTGGTGATATTGGGTAGTTAATAAAAAAGGCTTTTACAGGCAGAATTCTTATTCACAGAAATTAGCTGTGTTTTTTTTCCAATTATAATGGAGCTGGAAAACTGTTGTTTTAAATACTAAAGCTTATTATACAGTCCTGACACTGGATTACAGAGAAAAGAGCCTAGTTTTCTTCTACACTTCCTTTGCCTTTTGCTAGAAGTGAAATGATGTTGTTCTCTTAACACCTAAATCTTGATTATGATGTCAAGTCTGGAAAGTCCTGCTCAAACACAGGCAGAATGAAAGGTGCCATGCTGGCTCAGGCAAAGGCTGTATTCCCTGATCCTGAATTACATTATAGAGTGTTCTGTTTTTTACATAGCAGAGTCTGCCATAGGATAGCTGCATAAGGAACAAGAACAAGCAAGGAAATGACCACTTATGTCATGAAACCTATGGATAGGAAAAAATATCCAATAGTAAAATGCCAGCTGCTTGAATGGTCTTATCCACTCGACTGAACTTTGTGAAAATGCTCCTTTACACCAGCTGAAAACATGGACCATGATCTTTTAGAGCAGACATCAGTTTCTCTAAATTGCTTGTCAAGAGGAAACACAACACTATATTCACTGTTACTCAGCTAGCAACTATTCATTTATCATGATACTCTATCTTTAACTATGTCCTGCTGCTGTTAGGCATCATCCTAATGTTTCTTTTTACCTAAGAAAAATAAGATTGGTGTCATCTTTAAGATTCAGTTACAACTGAAGCTTATAGGTAGACAAAATATAATTTGCAAGCAAACTTATTAAAAAAAAACCAAACAAAAAAACCCCACAAATATACCAAATTTGGGAACTTAGTGGAAATTAGTTAGAAATGGTAACAGATAGTAGCAGTAAAAATATTAGATCTTGAAAGTATTACAGGTCCCTCATTAGTCTTTAAGTCAAACAAATCTGTTGCTTCTTTTAGTACTTGCTTTAGCAATAACGTAAAATGTTTGGAAAATACCAATATTTAATGACAAATGCTGTGATTTCAAGCACAAATGATGTTTTATTTATCAGCAGTGAAATAACATTACTCAACCCTTCCAAACTCAGTATCAGTCTGGCATTTTGTTCCCTGACAATAGCTTTGGAGTAAATAGCAAAATAAAATATTTCCTTAAAAATCACTCACATGATTTGTTTCAGGGCTCATAAATATCTTTTATGAACAGCAGTTTGATAACATCCAATGTTAAGCAACACTAGGGGTTGTGTACCTATTCTAAACTATGGATACCAAAAAAATTATGTTTATAGGTTTTTATTAGACTAACTTAATTGAAAAATTCCATCTACTTTGGGGCACAAAAACCTTGTGAAGCTTGTCTATTCTTTTTCCAAATTTATGTGATAACATCATTACACACATAGCTTTGGAAGGCACACAAATGCTGAGGGCAAGCAAAAAGTCCTTGGGCCTTTTGAGGCTTGATTCTCATCTTGCTTATGAATGCCACAGCCATGGAAGACTTGACATCCTTCTCCAGGTGCTCTGGATATTCTGGCCACCTTGAATTTTCACAGTGGAGCTGCACACTGGATGAAATAGCCTCCAGTGGGATATGTTCCAGGCAAAGTGTGTGGAATTTCTTCCTTCACTTTGGTGTTCTCAGAGGTCTAAGAGAGCAGGGTTGATAGATCGAGTGCCTTCATGCTTGGAAGAGTACTTAGATGTTTTTGGGAAGTGATTTTTGAATACCTGCAATGACACTTTATGATCCTTTGAATTACTCTCAAAATGTGCTTTTTTGTGTTTGTTTTGTTGGGGTTTTTCTTGTATGACTCTGTCTCTGTCAATGTGCACGAAGGTTGACTGCAGTTACATTGTTTACATGCTGTGATAACACCCCATCATATTAATTCATACACTCTCTTGCTACTCTGCGTTCTTTTGTCCAGCTACTGATTCCTGCCTGACATTTTATATTGTACACTTGTAAGTGACTTACAGCACTTATCACTCTGAGGTCATAGTCCATGGCTGTGTTTCCTATCTAAATAGTAAGAAGGAGAACTAGCACTGGCATCAAAGCTACTCTGGTGGTTTCAATGACTTACTGCGCTAGAAAGTCTGAAGGAGAGAAATAGTCATGATATCTAAATTAGGTAGATCATTTATGCTGGGAGTAGATTTTGCCTCATTCTAAGACAGTGATCTACAGGAAAAATGAATCACTCTCAAAAGTGCTTTTTTGTGTTTGCTTTTTTTTATTTTTTTTTTTTTTATGAATATGAAAATTATCTAGATGTTTAAAATTCAGGGACATGTGTGTTACCTAGATGACTCTGGTATCTGTTGTGTCTTGTTGTCATTTATTATGTATAGAGCCAGATATGTCAGCCCCAGAAAACAGGTATAAATAAATAAATAAAGCTATACATCACTCTTCTCTGAAGCACGCTGGAAAGTTTAAGTCATGCACTTCTATTAGGGGTTTGAATGCGACTGCTATGCAGAAACTGTAAGTGACAGCAATAACACTGGAAAGCTTTTATCAAACTAAGTGAGGGGTTTGGATCAGCTCCCAGCAGCTATGGCTTTATTTCTCAGAAACAAGCAAGATCTGCAGCACCTTTGTCAGCCACTCCAGTAGAGTCCTCATGGACTGAATGGCTGATGGGAATTGTTTCCAAGCTCTGATCAGTCCTGTAAGATAAGACAGACTCACACAGCTGTGCATAGGTAGTGATCAGTCCTTTCATTGAAATAATGTGATTTGAAATAGAAGTTGTTAGTATTGGCTGACAGTATCTTGGCAGAAAGGAGACAGGCAGATCCCTTCTCCTCCCTCAGTAGTTCTTATATCTGTTGTTTTATTAAAACAGTTCATCATATTTGTAAGCTTCAGTGCACAATTCTTCTTAACATACTCCCACATAAGGATCCATTGAACAACTTGTATTGTCTCAGCTACTTCTGAGAATAAACATTTCTCATGAAATGTGCTCACGAAACCTAAAATCACTAAAGTTTCAAAGATAATAAATGTTACCTTCTTCAGACCATTATAGGAGATAGTTTCTTTGTTAATTGTGAAGATAAAAGTTAAGAGGAATAACATTGCCTTAAAAGGAATGACAGAACAATTGGATAGTATACTAGGACCGTGGTTCAGGAGTATGGTAAAAACTGAGTTCATTATTGGAAGGGAAGAGTTGGAGATAAATTCATGTTTAGACATATAAAAAATAATCAGTAACTAATCATACTAGTAACCTTTAAAATGAAGGAATTGCCTTTCTCTGGGTTTCTTAGGGGTTATTTCTTTTAATACTCCTTAAGCACAGGCAACCTCTATCTAAATCAAACAAGATGACTGTAGAATTTTACTGGATAATACAGTGGGAATTTACTAAATAAAGATTGTACAGACACCAATTTCCTGAAGTGGTCTGTTCCTTTAAACTTATTTCTACTTTAAAATAGAATTCAGAGGTGACTTAGGCTTTTGGAAGCATTGCATCTCTAATAATTTGTGGGACTAAGGCTCCTCCATCCCTTAAAGTGTATTGCATTCCAGCTGCCTTAGGTAGCTCTCGGATAATTTGCTTGGATACAGAAAAAGCAGTATAGTAGGTTTGCATGGCAGTTTGCCCAGACTAATACAGCTACTTCTATCTGTGTTAATTAGTCACAGCGGAGCTCCACAATAAAGTTTGTTTGTTCAGCACTTGCTCAGGTATCTTCATGCTGAACTGCTTTATGTCATATAGGTATAGTCTTGGGTGCTTCTAAAATTGTAATCTCTTGCCTAAGGGAAAATTAAAGTAAAAATATCCATGCAGATTCCATGCTTTGTAGCTGCTTGATGATTTCCAGATCAGATGCTCTCAGTCTGGGCCAAACCTCCCCTGCAACACCTCACTCTATCAGCAGGGAAGTTTGAACAGGACTAGGTGTGAGCTGAAGAACTTGCTAGCCCTTACCATGCTGTTAAAATGTCAGCCCTAAACTCCACCATTGTCCTATATGGCTCTGTTGATGTTTCAGAACTAGCATAAAAAAAAAGGCATAATTTAAATGTAATTATAAGAAAGATTGCCTCGAGTAAATGATTCCCAACAGAATCCTTAGGAAGAGGACTCACCAGGTCCCTTTTATCTATGTTGTAATTAGAGGAATATCTGTAGGCTTCTTTGGGGGCTGTATTCATTGTCCAATTTGGAAGCAGAATTGCAAATACAGTGGGAATCTGTAGAGATCATACTTCATTCAGTTTTATTCTAGTTCAACTCTGTTTGTGACAGGACTACTAGGAGTTCAGCTTCTCCTACGCTGGAGTTATGGTCAGATACAAACTCAGAGAAGCAGTAAGTGACCCACACAGTTCGCTTTTTGCAGCTTTCTAAAGCCTCTTCTGCTATCTTTTCTACTTTTAATTAAACCAGGAATGATAACAGAGGAAATGCTTAAGAAGTCAATAACTTGAGAAAGGGTAGTCACTTTGTATTTGGCCCCTTGTTGGATTAGAATTATAATTCCATCTATGTGTTCTCTGTGAATGTAGAACTGGTGAAAGGTGCCAGACTGACATGCCTGGAGAATGAACACCTCTTTTTATACACAGTTGGAGTTTGGGCACATCAGAGGTTCTGGGATAGTAAATCTCCCTAATGCCAAGAGTTGAATTCCTAAAAGATGCTGTTGTTAAATGTTAATTATTTTCCCTGAGATGGAACTCAAAGATAGAGAGAAGAGAGGAAAAGAAACACAGAAACATGACTGATAATTCTGAACATATTGCCAGGAAAGGCCTCTCTGCAAGGCTGATGGAAATGTTGTGCTCTCTCATCTTGTTTTGTATGTGCCTACCAATTTCCTATCAGATTTCAGAGCCTTCAGCCACTCTGCAGTTGACCCATGCAATGCAATCACAAAGCTGCATAAACACAGCCTTTAGCTTTTGGTGATGCACTTTCTTGAAGACAAAACAACTGTGACATTTTTTCTGAACACGTGAATTTTCTAGTCATGAAAAGCAGCAGTTCATATTTCTAAAAATAACTGGCATCTTTGCATGCCAGAGCTGAGAGGTCTGAAGGAATGTGCCAATTAATTGACTGGGGAACTTAAAAATGGAAACCTGTCATATGGATGTGTCTGGACTGTAGATAAGGAGGAAAGGAAGATAGAGAGGAATGTGTGTGCTGGCATTTCTACCCAATCATGTAGCTTGAAGTAGACATTCTGAGCCAGGTGATACTAACGGAGAAGGAGGTATTGCTCCCCATCCTCTTTCCTTTGCCAGTCTAACTGACTCATTGCTTTGGAAATTCTTGGGTAACATGTTCATTTATTTCTCACAGAAACTAAGTGTTGCAGCTAGAAATAAAACAGAAGATGGCTAGTAGTGACATCTCTATGAAGAATTCATAACATATGACTTCGCATCTCAGAAACTTCAGAAAAGTTCTAATTTATTCCTTTTCCCACTGTGCAATATGTCTAATATCTTTAGTGCAAAAAGCTACATGACCCAACTGCTCATATTAACAGCAGTATTGAAAAGTGTTGGTGGTTATGAATCCTTTATTCCAGCATGAGCAATAGCCAGGACATTGAGCTACCAACCACATACTTGATGGAGGAAGACAGGGCCACCTTGGTAACATCAGCAAATATGAAAGACTGATTTTCTTTGTAGCTGCATTCTCCTCATACAGCTCACAAGGCTTCTGGCTCCTTCTTGATTCTGCTACAGGTTTTTGTGTGAATAGGATGCCATGCACCAGCTTTTCAAATTTATGAATGCTTGAACATTGGGGCAGTACCTGTGCTGAGTGGCTCTGTTTTCCCTCTCTCATAGTGGCTAAGAATCTGACATTCAGGTGCCTTTTGCCATGGTGGTAAAACTACTTTGAGTCTCTTACCTCTCTCTACCAACAGTTTTCATCAAATACTTACGAACTCTATCCTTGAACAGTTGTTAAATTAAGCTGCTTTTGTGTATTAGGTTTAGAAGTTATTCTTAGCAGGTGACAGAATGATTGTTTTTGTATTAAATATTTGGATAACCTATGAATATCTTTTGTGCCAATACATTGTCTTTCTGGACAGAAAATCTCCAGCAAACCTGTTTTTCCTTGGAAAACTGCTTTTTTAATAGAAGCACTTTAAAAGTATGTCTACTGTAGATGGGTAATTTTAATATTGTCTCCAAAACAAGTTCCTTGTGAAAACAAAATATTTTGAATATGTAAATCCTTTATGGCAGTTACGCTTGATGGTGTCTGAATGCAGTGTACTCTTCCTCTCAAGGTCTTCTCTGCTTCCAACAGACTGTATTGTTGATTGTCAGCTCCCATAATGCACATTCCCCAACTGAACAGGTTTATGATGCCTCATGGGAGTCAGAGTTAGCTCTGAAGAGATTGTCTGCAGAGGAGAAATGGACCATGAAGAATCTGGGAGTCACCTCCCAAAAGGCACTGCCAAAACATTTCCAAGAAAACATTTTATTTTCGCACTTAGAAAAAGTATCTTGATTTCTAGGAGTAGACCCATTTCTGATATCCAACCATCATATTTTTGGAAGCTTTTCTTATGAATTATTCAGTTTTCTTATGCATCTTTCTTGCCAATAAAACTCTTAGGTTGGAGACAGATATCTGAATGTTCTTGCAAGTACAGTCTTCAGTGACAGCATAGAGAAGATGGTGGAGTCAGACACCTCAACTAGCTGCCATAGTGCTGAACTGTACACAAACACAGGAGCATTCCAGAGATGGAATTAGGACTGCAAGAGTCTCATAGTCAGCATATTGATTCAGTTTTGAGGAGTAATGTATTTGAATCATAGAATACCATGCTGAAAGGGACCTCAAAGATCATCTAGTCTAACCTTTCAAGGTAAAAAAA
>JAAGNO010009724.1:0-10230 GCA_033439905.1 Ceryle rudis | reverse complement strand
ATTTGGGAGAAGAGACCAACACCAGCCTCGCTACAACCTCCTTTTAGGTAGCTGTAGAGAGCAATAAGGTCTCCTCTGTCTCCTTCTCTAGACTAAATCAGTAAGGTTGAAAAATAATCCGCATCCTGGTCACAAACAGAAAATAGATATTTTAGGCTACTTTATCTTTTTTTTTTTTCTCCTGTAAAAATCTTTGGGGCTCTGTATATGCAAAAGTTTAATTAAATTCTCTTCCTAAAGGCTGCTCTTTATTCCACAAGGTTATGCCAAATTAATGGATTTTTGTGCTTAAATTGCTCTGCCAAGATAATTACTAGAGTACTTGCTGACCTACACAATGCCAGGGGAGAAAGGAGGGAATCAACTGTTGGGTAATTGTTTAATGTATCCTACCTTTGAGAATATAATGCTTCAAACATTACACATCAGGGAATGTCTTACTGCATTGGATAGAGTGAAAGCTGCAAAGTCCTTCCTTTCATAGCAATTCTGTCCTGTCATGTTTTCAACATCACTGCAATCCAGAATCAGAATCACAGACCCGCTGAGGCTGGAAGCACCCCTGAAGACCATCTATACAACCCAGTGCTTAAAGCAGTGTACTTGGCTATGTCCAGTCAGTTTTAATGTTCCCTAACTGGATCCTCCTCCACCAAGGGTGAGTATTTCTCACTCCAGACATTCCTATTGCTTCAGGGGCCCTGGGACTCCTGAAAGCCAGACTTACCAGCAAAAAAAATGAAGCAAGAAAGCACTGAATACTTCAGCTTTCTCCATTTCTTTTGTCACCAGGTCTCCTGTCCCACTCAGAAGGCACTTTTCCTAGTCTTCCTTTTGCTGCTGATGTACTTGTAGATGCCCTTCTTGTTGCCCTTCACAGCAGTGAGCTGTGCCTCCACAGCCTGTGTCTCACAGGCATTACGTTCCTCCAGTCCTCTCTAGTTCATGACTGTGCCTAAAGGCACAATCTAGCTGTCAAACTGCAGGCATTTCCCAGACCACCAGATGTCTGCTGACTTCAGAAAGTTAATGTATGCCTTCATTTCCTCCATCTCTCAAAAGCTAAATAGTCCTTTTAATTTTCTTTTTTTGTTGTTGTGGTGTTTTCTTCTGTGTGTGAAAGCTATCTATATTTCTCTCTGTTATTTGTGATAATACCAATGCAGACTCCTGCAATGTGGTGCTCTATAGTTTCCAATATAATCTGTTTTATTAATAAGTGGCTGCTCTTTGGAGAGTGAAATATTTCTTGGTAATCATCACTGCAGGCATCAAATCATATACAGAAAAATAGCTCTGAAGATTATCATTAATCCTAGAGCTGCCACACCTGACAAACATAAATACGGCTAAAGGATTCAGAAACTCATTAATCAAAATACAAGTACTGAAATAGATTTCCTCTTGCTTTGAAGTATATTGCCCTCATAACATTGTGAATTAGACCTTCATTCAAGTTTGATGGTGAACACTTCACAGAGTAACAGATTTGGAGAATCAGGGTAGAGTTGGATGTTAACAAGGTTTCCATGCTGACGGGAAACTGCTTCACAGGAATGTGGCTGGTTATACATATTTTTGCTGAAGTATCTGGGGGCAAGATTTTCAAAAACATGTGCTTTTCAAACATGGACCTCCCAGATCTTTATTCAAATTCCTAAGAAAATGGTGTAGTTTTCAACTGTTGATCAACCAAGTGTTTAGAAAATGCTTCAGAAGTCAGTCTGGACACAGAAAAACACATTTCCATAACCTCCATGGTAGGGCAATTTCACTGTTGGTTTAAGCTGATAAAAAATAGTGGTCTTGCTACATCCTCCACCCCTTCCCTAGGATTAATGCCTGAAAGAACCAAAAATGTAGCTTGCTGCACAAGCACTAATGCTGACTGCATGGAAAGGCCTGGGAGTGTTTGTTCAGAGGCAGATAGGAGAGGAGGACTTCCATTTTGAGTACCAACAAAGCTCCAGATCACTTAATACAAGCCCAAAGTTCCCTATGAGGGAACTGAAGGGCAGCAGTGATTTAGGTACCGTAACAGGGAGTGTTGCACCAGTACCATAAAGAGGCATCTCCTTCCCTGAGAGGCATAAAAGGGGATCAAGAGTAGGGTGAGACAGAGTAGTGTAACAAGGTGGGCCTGCACCTGTGGCCATAAGCAACACCCATTGCTTGGATCATAGAATGGTTTGGGTGGAAGGGACCTCACCAAGTCCAACCCCCCTGTAGTGAGAAGGGACATCCTCAACTACATCACATTTTTCAGAGCCCCATCAAGCCCCACCTTGAATGTCTCCAGGGATGGGGCCTCCACCACCTCCCTGGGCAACCGGTTCCAGTGCTCCACTACCCTCATAGTAAAGAACTTCCTCCCTATGTCCAAATGATCTCTCAAATGCTCAGAGTATCTCTAGACCACAATAATCTAAGTCACATAAAGACAAAGCTCTCCTTTAAAGACTATCCAAACGACTGTGTGTAAAACTCCACAGGTACTCACAGCCTTTGAAGTTTCCACATAGGATACAAGTCTTAGTTTAAGTTTAGTTTAAATTGAATCTGTTTCTCTTTTTGCCTTTCATTTCACCACAAAAAGAGAGAAAGGAAATTACAGTACAGGAATTACATTTCAGCATGAAAAAGGATCTTTCTGCCTTACTCAACAGATAAGAAATTTGGGATTCAATTTTTTGTTAAGTGCTATACTTCAGCCACTCAATGAAGTTTAGTTTCCATAATACTTGGGCTTCTCTGGAAAGCTTTGACTGATGAAATGCATCAAATAAAAAGGCAATAAAGAGGCTTCATGGTATTAATATGTTTTTTTTTTTTTGGTGAGAAAAAAAATGGTATTTATTTTCAAAGCTATTATCTATCATGTTGGATCATATGGAGCCTTGGTATTATGAAGAATTAAAAGTAACCTTTGATTTTACTGAGGTTTGGCTAATTTACAAATACCATGATCTTTATTAAGGATACCAAATAACTTCAGAGAGATGTGCTCTTATCTTGGTTTGGCAAACTTGAAGTGCTCTTAGATCTCTGGTTTGCCTTCCAGCCAAACCTTGCAACGGGTTTTAATGTTGACAATGATGCGAAATCACTCATGCCTAAAATGCAATAACTGTACTTGAAGTAGCCTCATTAAAAAATAGTTTCCACCATATATTTTTTAATCCTACCTGTTCCACCTTTGAGAACGTGACATGCTTTATGTAGTATGAGAATTTTACATATTACAAGAACAGGTGGAAAAAATTCCAAGGCTGCATATCCCAAACGTGCAAAATCATGTGTATCAGCCTCCTGATACTGTATTCCCACTATCTTATGTACAGGGGGCTTAGCTTCCATCGTGGTACATCACCAGGTACATGCAATCTCTCCATTTAGGGAGGGTGGCTTACTTTACCCTACCTGTCCCAGAACCACATTATTCTGTCAGCCACTCTTTGATACAGTAGCAGATCCATGACACCCGGGCAATTAATTATTGTAACCCTGAGCATTTCTTGGCAAAGAGCCACATTATGGCACACAGCACGATACAGGTCTGTGATTCAATTTACCATGGAAGAAAAAGTACATAATCCTGAGGATTTGACATGAAAGCCCTTATATAGCTGCTCAGTCATCACCTAGAGGCAACAGCTCTGCTGGAATTGTTCGCAGAACTTCTGATGAGGGAAGCTTTCCGAATCTTAATATGCGTTAATCCCTGACCAAATTCTCAAAATAAGGCTGAAATAAGGGGTCACTTCACCACATTTGACACCTTTAAAAATAGAAGTTAGGGTGGTGGTTTTGGGGGTTTATTTTGGTTTTTTTGTGTGTGTGTGTGTTTTGATTGTTTGTTTGTTTGGGGTTTGTTTGTTTAGTTTTGTTTTGTTTTGGGGGGGGTGTGTGGTTTGTTTATTTCTTTAAGTGAGCCATGCATCTGTGCATCATACTGGGAAAGATTTACAAGTAGTCTCTCGAGTCTCTTCTCTTCCATCTCCATTTCTATAGGGCGTGTAGGTGCTACTGCAGGAAGAAGGTGCTTTCTATCAACATACAAACTATGGAGCAGCAACAGAAGCAGCTGAATCAGCTGCACAAATATTCCACGCTTGGAGAGCCTTGGAAAAGCAGGTCTCTGACTATTCTAAACCAGGGCAAAGCACCTTAGAAGGCTGAATTCACACAGAGATCTCTCAGAGGAATTGCTGTAGTATGTTTCTCAGCATACTGGATTCCAAATCTGCCTCTATTTGCTCATTTATGCAATATCTCAGCCCACTGTTTAATACCAAAAACTGCATGCTGTGTAATCTGAACCAAGGATCTTCAGCAGTCCCCTTAGGTGTTCCCCTAGTCAGTCCATTTCTTTCTGAAGTTGGCAGGTTTTATACCTCACACCACAGTTCACAAAACTCGGTCAGAGTTTCAGCGTGATTTATTTGTCTGCTGGCTTTATGGAAATTTCAACCAAAGGTGGTCTGTAAAAATGTTTTTGTAACACATTACACCTTCCTACCCAAGGAGTGAGACAAATATTGATCAAGGAGGAGTGTTTGATTAAAGAGATACTTGCGATGCGCTACAGTGAAATTTGGCATTGGGAAGGTTGTTACACTCAAACATGAGACTCATTCTCACCAGAAAAGCACCTTCAGCATTTCTGAGACACAAAATGAAACCTCTCCTCCCGCTCGAGTTGCTTGTTTGCCTCCAGAAGAGCAAGCACTCCAGCCTGACGTTTTTTCTGGAGGGGAGGGAGGGTGTTGAGAGATCTGACTTCTGAACAGCATAGTCATCAGCATCCCAAAAGGGCAGGTTGAGGCAATAAATCTAGGATTCTGTTTACCAAATGGCTTCTGGGCACCCTCGTCTCAAATGCATAGCTACTAATTTCGACAGGGCAACCTGGCATAGAGAAAAACTCACAAAATATTCTTTGCTGAGGGGCTCCTCTTGTGAAAGGGGCAAGCCTAGATGAAAACAGAACAAAGATACTGAAAGGGACTGTGTCTTTTTTAATGTAAGGCCGCAAGAGCCCGTCAAAAAACCTGCTGAATTATGTCCCTGCTCTGTGTGCTCGCAGTGAGTGACTGGACAGCACCATTTTTGTATTGCCAGACACCATTGTCGTTTCATGCTAATGACGCTACAGCCATGACAAAAGGTGGCTATTGTTGCTTACTTTCTAGTAAGAGTATCCACAAGGGGAGATGATAACATATGTGCTGAAATCCTTGCCCTTGTGAACAGGGGAGCTCTCCTGGACGCCCTGGCTCAGCCTACACGTGGCCCCATTTCCCTACAGAAAAGCAACTGTAGGTGAACTGCTACTTTCAGCCTCACAGCCATGCCAGGAAGCCCGAATCAGTCCGGGAATCTCATTATGCTAAACACCGTAACAAACGCACGGTAAGAGCCAGCCAGCCTCTGGCCCAAAGATAAAGAGTCTAGAGCAACAGAGGATAAGGGAGAAGCAGAGAGGAATGTGAAGGTACTTGCCCAGCACTGCAGAGCGGGTCCAGGGATAGTGTTCAGAACCAAATCTTTTGCAATATAGTGACTTCCAATTTAATGTCAGACTATACAAACATTTGCATGATGGACTGTGAAAAAGACTTTGTCACACTGGAAACAGCCAAACTACTTATAAGATACAGTACTAATATCCCTGTGCTAAGGACAGGTTTCACCGATAGTCAAACAAAACTCCAGTCTCCTTCTCCTGCCCCCAACCAATATATGGGATCCAACAAGCACGCTGTCTTTTTTTATCTATTTCTATTTACCTTCTGATCATTTTTTAAAACTTCCTCTCTGGAACTTACTAAACACTCACGATAGCATAGTAAAAATTAAACTACTAATAAATCCAGTGTTTTACTATCAGTAGTTGAGACAGTTTCTGTAGTGGTTCAAAAGTCCCGTCAGGAATTATTGCACATGTAAAAGAGGCTGGGAAGTTAGGACAGCAATAGCAGTGAAATATCAGCAATAACAATGGAGAGCAGTAGTATGTATCTGTACAATTAAAAGCAACTGTTGATATTGGTGTATTCAAGACCAGCACGACACCCATGAAAAGCACTAAAAGTGAAATTTTGTAGTTGTAGTGGCTGTGGATGTCATTCGGAAGAACAGTACTGTTCTGCGTAATAGGCAAGAACAATTGCTTAGGTTACTGTCAAATGCAATACGGAAGGTTTCAGCCTATCAAAGCTACTTTTAGCTGGATAATGAAATTTTTTAATCTTCCTGAACTTTACTAGGCTACAAGGTGGCATTACAGTCACCTAAGGAAATGAATGCGTAGCTGAAGGGGGAAATGTTTTATAGTATCTGGTAATACCTTAGGCATTGATAGAACATTTTTGCACAGGTTGAAAATGCATTCTTCTTTTTTTCACTGACAGATGGCTAAAGGAGGAATGCAGTGAAAAGCTTAAAAAAACCCAACTGGGAAGGTCTGCACTTCTGTTTTTCTCACAGCTATACTAGTAAAGTGATGTGCAGTTGTTAACAGCTTCTTTTGGATTCAGTGCCACCTTGGCCTATAATCACACCAGGCAACAGAGAGTCTACAGCACTTCTTGAACCAGGAAAGAATGGGGTTTCACATCTCTTTTTAATACAATAGGGTAGAAACGCTGCAGACAACTTTTCACACAATTCTTTTTCTTCAGCTTGCATGATGTCTATGGACGGCCACTCCAGCATCTTCCACTGGAAGATATTGCCTGGAGGTCAGCATAGCTAGGGATAATGGCTAAAATTAACCACCTGACTTTCTTCAATCCACACTTTCCTCTTTAGTCTTGAAGTCTTCACTTTTCTTCTGTAGTTCCATCTCTAATGGCTTCTCCCACTCTCTAAAGCTTTACCAGAAGAAACCTGTACCTTTTAACTTTTCTTGTGTTACACTTTTGAGAGCATCCTGTTTCTCTCCATTCAAACAAACACAGTTTGGATGTATGTTCTTCATGTGTCATCTCTCATCTTCTTTGAGACAACCTAGCAAAAAACTGTCTTACTAATGAAGGACTTCTTGTACTTAGGACTTCTTCATTGACCTGTCCTTTCTCCCCCTTTTCCCAGTGCTCCCTCATTTCTTTGAATCCCTTTGCTGGTTTCCTCTGCTCTGACATCAAGTCAAGGTTTATTACACTCAGCTTTCAGTGACATGAGTATTTTCCTGATTTTTTTTTTCTATATACTCTTATGCATTTCATCGCTCTCTGAATTAGTCCATGTCATTTCTTTTATTAAAAAAAAAACAACAACCAAAAAACAAAATGACCCAACAATTCCTGTAGACGGTTTCTATATTTCTCTTGTAAAGAAAATTGGTCTGGTAGAGAAAAGATATTTGGGGATCTAATTTCCATTAGCAGACAAAATAGTTTTTGATACTCTGGTCATTTCTCCTGAAATATTACAACAGATTGAAACATGCTTTCTATTCCTTTTACCCATGCATCTATGATTTATTCTCAAAAGAAAATGGATTCTTCCCTCTACAATGCAGGCAATAAAAGAAGGTTACAAAATAGGCTACACAGATTCAAGAGGCATATGTCCATCAGTGGTCATCAAGCATGGTGGCCCCAGAAACCTATAAACTGATGACTGCAGCAAGTTGGAATATTATATCTGGAGAAAGATTCCTGTGTACCTCTCTGTTACTGGCGCATATGTTGGGCATTGGTTACTGGGCTAGTGGGCCATTTGCTCTGCTAGAGTCCCTGTGTTACATCCCCATGGTTCTTATGTTCCTGTAACTTAATGGGATACTCAATAAAGCTTTCTGATAATAAATCTTTCTGATACTGTCTGTGTCCGTTGTCTTTTTCCACCCTTATTCAACCCTTCCCTTTTCTTTACAAGAGACGGTCACTTCGCGAACTCCTGTTCTATGAACTTCTACCATCCCATCTTATTTATCTGTCTTGAAAACTTCCTAGTGCTTTTATGGGAACACCTAACATTCTTATTATTAATAAAAAGAAAAAAATACATTATGATGAGAGCAGCAGAACTGCTGCTGGCAGAATTATTTGCAATCCTAATTTCACACACACAACGTGCTGTCCTGAACCTCTGCCCCTGTAGGTAGTATCAGCTGGGGGTTTGTTTTGTTTTTCCTTTTCCAGTTCTGCTGCAGGCAGTTTACTTTGCAGCTTCCATCCATTAATCTCGAAGTACTTTTACATAGAGGAATTAATTAAGACTCTTACATACACGAATTAATTAAGACAGTAGTAGGCATGTTTTATCATCTCCATGTTGCACATGGGGGAACTGAGGTGAAGAAAGACTTGCCTAATTCTTTGGCAGGGCTGGGACTGTACTTAGGCACATATTATATCCTCTCAACCTCGTGTATAAGAATATCCTTTCTCTCCTGACGTTGAGGCAGATATCCAGCTTACTGAGTAAAATACCATTGACACGCAGTCCTATTATTCAAAATGGAAACACTTCCCTCAGGCAAATACCTTGGCCAGTGACATTTCTAAACACATCCTTCTTTCTTATTTCAGACAGAAAGAAACACACAGCACGAAAAGCAAACTACTGTAACTACTGCGAGATCTGATAACATTTATACTCTTCTAAAGAATCAACCCAATACTTGAAATCTGTAATCTTATCATCCTGCTTTAACAGACTCTCCCTCTTTCTCAGCATTCACATGTATACTTCTGTTTGACAAAGAAAGAAATATAAACCTAATGACTTATGATTTTTATCTACGGTTCATAAAACCTTTGTACAGCTGTTGCACTACTGTGCTTCTGAAATGCAACAGTGCCACCTTCAGATCATACTCAATATGACTTTTTAACAAACCATCAACATGGAAAAAGCACATCAGCGATTTTTCTTTTCATCCAGACAAGTCCTGCTAGAGAGCTCAGAAGCACGTGTATAAACCTGAGCAGAACTTGCACATTCACATATTTAAACACAGCTGTTCACTGGGAATTGGGGTCCTTTGTTTTCATAAATAAACATTAATACAAAGCAACCAAATACTACTTCTTAATACCTATTAAAATGAAATACATCGTAATTCTCTAAGCACGACAATCACAACATAGTCCTCTGCCACTGTGCCAGCAACGTGCACTGGGCAGAGTAGCACATCAGCTGGGACCTGAACCTGCTCTGCAATCTTCACATAATTTGCCAGCTACTCCTGGGTATGTTCAGTCCCAGAGTGAGACCCAAGCTACAGTAGACACTGGAAATATAGATCTGTATGCATGTGTGCATATATACTAGATACACTATACACATTACATACTGGATACAGGACGCATTATATCCCTCCCCAAGAGGGCCCGGCTCTGACAGAAACCTATCACAAAGTATGATCCCAGGTTGTGCTGCAGCCTCTCCCTGCTATATGAGGAGATTCAGGCCTAGCATATATACAGGTATACCTCTTTCCATGTCTCTTCCCTTCTAAGTTAAGACTATAACTCAAAAAGTTATGATCAGAATCACAGAATTACTGAGGCTGGAATAGATCTCCAAGATCATCAAGTCCAGCCTGTGACCCAACACCATGACATCAGCTAGACCACGTCACTAAGCACCACATCCAATCTTTCCTTAAACGCCTCCAGGGATGGCAACTCCACCACCTCCCTGGGCAGTCCATTCCAGTGTCTAATCACCCTTTCTGTGAGGAAGTGCTTCCTGATATCCAACCTGACCCTCCCCGGCTCATCTCCAGGCCATGCCCTCTCATTGTTGGTTGCTTGGGAGAAGAGTCCAGCCCCCACCTGACTACACCTTCCCTTCAGGTAGCTGTAGAGAGTGATGAGGTCCCCCCTGAGTCTCCTCTTCTCCAGGTTGAACAGCCCCAGCTCCCTCAGCCTCTCCTCATCAGACTTTCCCCCCAGTCCCTTACCCAGCCTTGTCACTCTCCTCTGGCCCCGCTCCAGCACCTCCATATCCTTCTGGAAGTGAGGGGCCCAGAACTGCACCCAGTACTTGAGGTGAGGCCTCACCAGTGCCAGGTACAGGGGCAGAATTACATCCCTAGACCTGCTGGCCACACTATTCCTGATACAAGCTAAGACACCATTGGCCTTCCAGGCCACCTGGGCACCCTGCTGGCTCATGTTCAGCCAGTAATCAACCAGTACTCCCAGGTCCCTCTCTGCTGGGCTGTTCTCCAGCCACTCATCCCCCAGTCTGTAGCGCTGCAGGGGGTTACTG
>JAAGNO010009723.1:0-29854 GCA_033439905.1 Ceryle rudis | reverse complement strand
CCTCACCACTGCTGAGTACAGGGGGAGAATTACATCCCTAGACCTGCTGGCCACACTATTCCTGATACAAGCCAAGACACCATTGGCCTTCTGTGGTGCCTGGGCACACTGCTGACTCACCTTCAGGTGGTTGTCAACCAGCACTCCCAGGTCCCTCTCTGCTCTCCAGCCACTCATCCCCAGCCTGTAGCGCTGCAGGGGGTTACTGTGACCAAAGTGCAGGATCCTGCACTTGGTCTTCTTAAACCTCCTATTATTGGTCTCAGCCCATTGACTCAGCCTGTCCAGGTCCCCCTGCAGCATCTCCCGACCCTCCAGCAGATTGACACTGACCCCCAACTTAGTGTCATCTGCAAATTTACTAATGGTATACTCAATGCCCTCATCCAGGTCATCAATAAAGATGTTGAATAGAACCGGGCCCAGTACAGATCCCTGGGGGACACCACTGGTCACCAGACACCAACTGGATGCGGCACCATTCACAACCCTCTGTGCCCGGTTGTCCAGCCAGTTTTTAACCCAGCAAAGGGTGCACCTGTCCAAGCCACGGGCTGCCAGCTTCTCCGGGAGGATGCTGTGGGGGACTGTGTCAAAGGCTTTGCTGAAGTCTAGGTAGACCACATCAACAGCCTTTCCCCCATCTATCAGATGGGTCACCCAGTCATTGAATGAAATCAAATCGGTTAGGCAGAACCTTCCTTTCCCAAACCCATGCTGTCTGAGCCTGAGCCCCAGGTTGTCTTGTACATGCCGATTGATGGCACTCAGGATGATCTGCTCCATAACCTTGCCAGCCACTGAGGTCAGGCTGACAGGCTTATAGACAGGCTTATATCTGGGCCCTCCCAAGTTAGCCAGGACAGGTGATAAATGATGGAAAGCAGCTTAGCCAGCTCTTGTGCCTGTTCTCTAAGCACCCTAGGATGAATGCCATTTGGACCCATAGACTTGTTAGGGTCTAGTGGCACAGCAGGTCCCTAACTACTTCCTCCTGGATTACAGGAGGGATATTCTGCTCCCCATTCCCACCTTCCAACTCAGCAGCCCAGTTGCCCTGAGGATAGTCAGTCTTTTTGTTAAAGACTGAGGCAAAGAAGGCGTTGAGCACCTTGGCCTTTTCCTTGTCTTTTGTTACTATGTTCCCCCCTTTATCCAGTAAGGAATGGAGATTTTCCCTAGCCCTCCTTCTGTTATTAATGTATTTATAAAACCACTTTTTATTATCCTTAACATAATTGGCCAGATGAAGTTCCAACTGAGCCTTTGCATCTCCAATTCTCTTTCTACATGACCTTGCAATGTCCTTAAACACTTCCTGGTTCACCTGCCCTTTCTTCCAAAGCTGATACACTTTTTTTTTTTTTCTTCACTGAGTTCTTGCAAAAGCTCCTTGATCAACCAGGCCAGTCTTCTATCCTGACAGCTCATTTTTTGGCACATAGGGACAGCCTGCTCCTGTGCCTTCATAATTTCATTCTTAAAGTAAGCCCAGCCTTCTCGGGCCCCTTTGCTTTTGAGGGCTGCTTCCCAAGGGACCCTCTGAACCAGCATCCTGAGTAGACCA
Organism: Ceryle rudis; assembly: GCA_033439905.1. Lineage (NCBI taxonomy): Eukaryota > Metazoa > Chordata > Aves > Coraciiformes > Cerylidae > Ceryle > Ceryle rudis. The sequence goes on along the minus strand of JAAGNO010009723.1, from coordinate 28,287 downwards.
AAGTCAGCCCTCCGGAAGTCCAAGGTAGAGTTTTCAGTGATGGCCCTCTTAACATCACCACATATTGAAAATTCTATCATATCATGGTCACTGTGCCCCAGACGACCTCCAACCACCACATCTTCCACCAGCCCTTCCCTGTTTGTAAAGAGTAGGTCTAGCAGGGTACTACGCCTGGTAGGCTCAGTACCAGCTGCAACAGGAAGTTGTCACCCACACATTCCAGAAACCTCCTGGACTGCCCCCTTTCTGCCATGCTATACTTCTAGCAGACATCTGGTAAGGTGAAGTCTCCCAAGAGAACAAGGGCTAGTGAATGCAAGACATCTCCAAGTTGTTGAAAGAATATCTCATCAGTGTCTTTATCCTGGTCAGGGGGTCTGTAGCAGACTCCCAGCAGGATATCAGCCTCATTGGCCTTCCCCTTTATCCTTATCCATAGACTTTCCACCTTGGTGTGTCTAACATTGAATTCAAGACAGTCAAAACACTCCTTAACATATAATGCCACCCCTCCACCTCTCTCTCTTTATCTATCCCTTTGAAAGAGCCTGTAGCCATCCACTGCAGCACTCCAACCATGCAAATCATCCCACCACATTTCCGCAATGGCAATTATATCATGGTTTCCCTGGTGCACAATAGATTCTGACTCCTGTTTATTGCCCATGCTACGGGCATTGGCATACATGCACTTGATCTGAGGTACAGATATCACCTCCAGCACTGGTATAATCACTAGAGCTGTTGCAATGACAAAGGAAAGTAAGGAGCTAGAGACTATATCTATAGAACCTTATTATTTGTGTAAGAGCTAGAGCTCTGTCTGCTTAACATATGACCAAAAAAGAACTACCAGCTTACTATTCATACTTTTTGCACATACACCAAACCTATAGCTATATGGATTTTGCTTGGGTTGTCACGTGGGTTTGAAAGTGAACAAAGAAGATGGATATCTTCAGGAACAGCACATGCAGGTAGCTATTTTGAAGAACTGGCTTTTATTCTTATGTGACGATGGGAAGAACCTTTCATGTTACCTCTAAAGATATTCTGAATTTGACTCTCCTGCTGCAAAAGTGCAATGGCCACAACTGAAGTCAAGAGGAGAAGTAATGTGAATGTATGAAGTGTGATGACTTTTTTTTATAGCTTTTGGTGTTACAAGTCAAAGATTTAACAAAATTGGGTGCCCAAAAATAACAGACTTTTGGCACTAATTTTTATGTCCTTCCTTGCCCCATGTAATGTGTTAAAACACTGTGCTGTACTATGTGATAAATAGTATGAAATACATCTGTAAGACAGTTAACAAGCCCATCTTCTACAAGTTCTTTGGCCACTGAATAAAAACAAGAACAGCTCCAGACTACACATCCATGTAAGCAAAGGCATTCTTTTTACAGACCTTTCCCATCCCACTTTTGCATAAGCCAGCCCCACCATAACAAGAATCTGTAGAGATCAGTTCTCTGTAGCTAAACTCAAGATGAAATCTTCTACTGGTGTACTAATAGCTATTAAAATACAGAAAGGCATTCTCCACTACGGCTACTGCAGACTTGTCACTGGCTTTAAAATTTTATATCAAAAAGCATTACAGAAAGCAGCTGCTTTTCACTAGTAAAAAAAGTATGCAGTCATACCTTTCTACATCAAAACCCTCCCCAAATAGTCTATGCTCTTCTTCAAGCTTTCCCTCTCCCTCAGGGTGCTGTTATGATGTCCTGTGGGTACACATGCAGTGCAGATAGCAAGAGGGTTTCTGGGCTGCCCACTGGCAAACTACCAGGGCAGAACCATTTCCTCTTCACTGACTCCCAGGATCTGAGGTAGAACCCATTTTGCAAGAACTAAGGTTGGGCTGTAAATTCTGTGCCTGGAAGATTATGGGTAAGAAAGGAGATTAAGAAAAAGAACAGCATTTAATGTACCAAATCTTGGGCCACATGACAGATGAAGGTGGCAACTCTGTTTCCAGACCTAAATGTCTGGAAGTCTTAACCCCAAGTGGATATTTGCACTACACATGTTCCATTAATGAAGACCAGTATTTGAACCACACACACTTGCTGCTGGTTTAATCCATAGAAAGAGCCAAACTTCTTCCACCCTCCATACACTGCAATATTCCTATAAGCCATTCCAAAAATATGCATTTAAGACCCAAGAGATCTAGAATCCTGATCATGATTAATATGTGCTATGACAAGCAAGTCCAGGTTCAGATTTTAAGGCATGATAGAGATCTAAAATGACCAAATAAAGACCAGAGAAGACAGATCATCATGAAAACATTTATTGGCATTCTAACAGTTCATGATGAAATTAAATTATCCGCATTTTACAGTAGTATCTAAAGCAGTATATACAGAGCCTAGCCAAAATCATTTGGTACTTAATAGTAAAATGTCTTCGCTTTAAAGTGTTAAGAAATTTGAATCATAATATACAAACATTCTTTCTAGGAGAAGCCGCTAAAGCTTACTCCTACCAGTGCTGAGTAATTACACTTTAATATGCCCAGGTAGCTGGAAGAATGTTGTGGCCTTCACATTTATTTTAACTCAAGTAACCTTCTGCAACTGTAGTTACTATAAATTATCACCAACTCTAATGGAATGCAGTATCTAAACACTTAACAGGGATGCTTTGGGCTCAAATTCAGTCAACAGTATCTCTTTGAACTAAATGCATACCACGTTTAAAGATAATTCTTCTATGGGTTTAATAGAAAATGAAATTTCTTTCATCTCGAATTGGGACTTTGGAATTGAAATCTTAAATTAACATGGAAAAATTAGGGGAGTGAGGGATCTTGGGGGAACAGGGGATATTTATTATATATTTTTTTGTTATTTACAAAGCAGGACAGCCTGACTGACACCGCAACCAGTTGCTAGGAAAGTAAAATTCAGTAATTGTTGTTTGTCTTCAGTATTAGATAAATGTGAGTTGCTGTTGCCCTTAAATGGTTCAATATACCCAAAGTACTTGAACACTTAAGTATCCAATTATCCAGGACAATAGCTAAATATTCTGAAGCCATAATTAACAGGTTATCATTATAAACACTTTCAAAAAGAAACCTTAATACCAAAAAATAAGAAGTTCCAAGTTCAGCTGCAACAACATTTGACTGTACCTGTATTACAGAAAAGTTTTGCATTAAGATACGCACCCAAGATTCAGGTGTTTGAGCTTCTGAAGGCTGCTAATCTGTGTAGGCAGCTCCTCAATCTGGTTGTTGAAAAAGTTGAGCACTTCTATGTTTCTCAGGTCTGCGATGTTTGCTGGCACAGCTGTGGGAATGTTTTCACAGTTAGAGACGGCAGTTAGAGCAAGCTACCGAGACTATAGGTGCTCTACCAGCACCTGTCGTTTGCTCTGCTTGTACAGGGGCTGACAGTAGAAATGGCATCTAACTGCTACTGCAATAAAAGCAAAGTTTCTATCAAAAAAGCCTCCTGTTTGGAATTTGTTCTCATGGCCGAGAGCAGTCGCTTCATACTTTTCAGAAAATTACTACCAGTACTGCGAGATATTTTGACTAACAAAGACCACCGCCGAGAGAGAGACAAGGACAACAAATGCTCTGGGGCTAACAAAGAGAAGCTGAGTCCTCTGAGTTCATCTAGTGCACACAGGTCTCAGGAGAGCAGAGCCTAAGAGACTTGGGTCATTTCATTATGTGATTAGAAAAATGAATGATACAAGAAGTTCAACTAAGACAACAGTTTTATTAATAAAAAGAATTTTAGCAATGTCCCATTCTCTTACTGCTTAATTAATCTAGTATCCAAGTTCTTGTCTAAGATGCAACAAAATTTACAAAGATTTAAGTTGATCCGAGTCCATTTTCAGTTACCTCCCATGAGTGAATAAACCGACTGATCAATACACATACATGGCTACACTGGATTACCAACCAATCAATACCTGGTTATTACCTAAACCCATGAAAAATAAGGCAGAAGCACAGTATGAATATAGCTATGCACAAGAGGTTAAAAGAACCCATGCAGATTTGCACCTTTTCCCTCTTAAACTTAATGGGATTTAAGCAGACAGGTGAGGCTGGCAAAAAAAAAAAAAAAAAAAAAGATGTTGACAAATGCCCTGCACTGAAGCCTGCACCTGGGCTCCATATTCACCTTGGTGCAGTCTCAAATGTGACTGCATCAGGAACCCAGAGAGAGCACATCTAAATAATGAGAAGTTTTTATGAGGCCATGATTTTCTTTTATTTGTTGGCATGAGGCAATCTCAGTCTTAAAATGGAGTCAATAATGTTTACAAAGCAGAACATTATAGTATGTCACATTTACTAGATTATAAGCCTAATTACATTGTGAACAATAATAGGATCCCTAACAAACACTAATTACGCTACATAAATATTACTGTTAAGGGTCATAGTCATTGCAAGAGATTTTTAGCAAACCTTTTTTTATGAAGTCATTAAGGCAAATCTGAACATTCAAAAACCCTGCCTTTGTGGTATTTTCCAACTGGTCCATGTGTATATGTCACTCACTGATGGCAAGAGTCATGTGCCTTCAGAAAGTACAGGGTAACATGATACTGCTGTTGTTTGAAATTATTCCCTAACAGAAGTTAACTGAGGATTTTAATTGACATAATTCAGCCGTTTCCAGCCTCAATATTTCACTGGAACAGTAATTACCAGTATTAAAATATTTTCCTTTCACAAATCAGACGTTATAATTTGACTTTGATGAGATGCAGTAGAACAGCGAACTATGTTTCCGCTCTTCTCAAAGAGCAAGAATGCTGGTGAGGTGTTCGGAGGGCATGTCTTATGAGGAGCAGCTGAGGGAACTGGGGTTGTTTAGCCTGGAGGAGGCTGAGGGGATATCTTACCACTCTCTACAGCTGCCTGAGAGGAGGTTGTAGTGAGGTGGGGTTGGTCTCTTCTCCCAAGTAAATAGTGGTAAGACAAGAAGTAATGGGCTTAAGTTGTGCCAGGGGAGGTTTAGATTAGACATTAGGAAAAATTTCTATACTGAAAGTCATTGGGCATTGGAACAGACCGCCCAGGGAGGTGGTGGAGTAAACATCCCCAGAGGTGTTCAAAAAATGTGCAGATATGGTACTTGAAGACATGGTTTAGTGGTTATAATAATGTTAGATAGATGATCTTGGATGTCCTTTCCAAACTCAGTTATTCTGTTATTATCCAAGACACTGAAAGTTCTCAAAGGCAACTAAAAAAGCACATCTTACACCAAGAACAATACTATCACTACAAAAACAGAAAGCTCCCCCAAAATTTTTGATCTTGCTGTGAGGTCTGACTACAGAAACTGACAGACTACACAGACAATTTGTTAGTACTACCCTCATTCAGGGAAACCCAACAATACCTTCTTTGCCTTTTGGTTGAATCAGCGTTGGTTACCAGGTTAGTCTGTCCTACTCACAGGGGATTAATTACCTAATGACCTCCCATGTCACGGATTAGTAGCAAAGCTCTTCTGCATGTCATCAACAGACCACATGATGGGGACAACTACCCTCTAAGCAACCTAACATAGTCCAAACAATAAGTAATCAAAACAAAGCAAAGCAATCAGTAAGTGACATCAAAGCAAAGAGCTGCACCCAGTTACTGAGCTACCTTGAACTAGCAACATTCAAGTAGCATATGTGTCTTTTCAAATACCTGTCCAAATCAGCTTGTTTTCTCTCTTAAGAATAAATGAGTTATTAAGCTTGTATCTCACTTATGACTTAAGCCAGGAGATGGTCAAGAGAGGAAGAATCACTTCAAGGAAGAAGGTAAACAGTCATATTAATTTTAAAAACAACAAACAAAATCACTCAAAAAACCAACAAATATGAAACTTTTCAGAAAAAGATGACACCTAGACGTCAAGACAGGAAGAAAATGGGAAAATGGCTTCCAGAGATTTGTTCATAAAGATTACACTTGCACTAAAGATCACAGCATCAAGAAGAACCCTCGTTGCAATGGGTTACTACACAGTTGAAGAGTCAAGTTCTACCTGTTCATCCTGCTTGCAAACACGGGGCAAAACCACAACTTCCATTGGCTCATTTAGCAGAGATTTTTAACATGGTTTGCTTTTGTCGTGGCAGAGGTATAAGTGTCCCTAGTGAACAAGGGAAGCTGTGTCCTTGCACACTGTCCGCTAAGTTTCCGATATATCTGTATCATTCCCACATACTGTATTTCATGTTGTGAATCACATTTAGTGACACTTGATACGGTTATTTTCTTCAAACCATAGTAAAAGCTGCATGGGTAAGCAGGCTGAGATGAGAAAAAGGCTCAAAAATTAGCCAAGGATTTGGATGAAATACTTTTTATCTCAGCCTGTTAAATCAAAACAGGAAGCCCCAGTCTGCAATCATATTTCTCGGTTTGCATGGAGGGGCTAGAGGTATTTCATGAAAAGGAAAACCAGAAGAGTAGGTCAAGACCAGGCTTGTGGTAGAGAGAGGACTTTTTCCTGTAACAGCTTATTTTCTGGTTCAAAAATTCAGATTCATCTGTAATGTGAATGAATTCTCTCTCGGATTCAAAGAAAAACAGGAGATCAGAATTAACTCCTGTAGTGAACTGCACGGGCTCAGTACCTTTGGGTCTACAGCTCAGCAGTGGTCAAGCAGGGCTGACGTATGTAACGTCAACGCATAAAACGTTCTCTGTTCTGAACTTTACATGACTACGTGTCCTGACTACCAACTCACTGTTATGTTGCAGAATTCTTCCCAGATACGTAGCAGACTGCCAAATGCCAAGAAATTCATGTTCTGGCAATACCTAATTCCACTTGAGCCACCTTCTCATGATGAGCTGTGATAGTGAACTGTCAGCATCCTGGTTCCTTTCACCCACATATTTACAGTATGATCCACAGTGTCTTAACAACTCTTCTAAGACCATCTGCTGCCCAGTGCCATTAACAACTCCTCCTCAGCAAACGCTAGTAAAATCTGGCAGTCCAATGCCTTTGCATTCCCCTGTGTGAAGCTTCAGTCACATCATGAAGCCCCATTCATATTAAGCCTCACTTCACAAGACCAGGAACAGCTTCATTCCCCTTGTTCAATACTGGAAATTGCATACACTGATTCACTATGACAGCTATAGACTTCACCTTCATTTTAAGAGCTTGGTTGAGAGCAAAAGAGAGGGTCTACAGTCTACATGCTAAGGAATAAGAGGACTTCCTTTGTGCTCCTAGAAATACGGTTTGGTAAATTCTTATACTTCAAAGCACTTGAAAACAGATAGGTTCTTTTTTGCCCTGAAGCTAGTGGCAATTCTTTAAGCACTAATACACATACTTATCAGAGCAGCCTTTCACTCAAGGCAAGTTATTACATTTTATTCCTACACAAGCAGCAGCTGTTCAAAAGTTCTGAATAACATACATGAGGATGATTAAATGCTGCTATTCAATGCCTAAATAACTCCACATCTAAGTACCCTGGATCTGGACCTTCATTCTCTCTCCACATCAAGAGCCAGAAGCCAGCAGTAGACATCTATCTTCACTAGAGGTCTGATGTTGCCCTCTGTTGGAGAACAGATACTGGGTTAGATGGAGCTTTTATCCAAAACAGCTTGTTGCAGAGTAACATGCTAAGAACATTTAAATCCATTAAAGCAGCTTGGAGTTAAGTGTCTCAGATGTAGTCCTGTCTCATAATGCACAAAGTCAAGTGGTTCTCACACTACTAAGAAGTGGTGCATTGTTTTCCCCTCCACTGACTCTCTTTAGTCATTTGTCAAGGATTCAGAACAATTCCGCTTGTGGTGGCAGAGCCCTTCGTACAGGTGAAAATGCACAGGCTTCAGAAAGTCTATTTCTGCAAATGATCTCCAGGATTATTTCTCCTAAAACTTCTGTGAAGCTGTGTTGGGTTTGTGCCTGGGGTGTTTTGGTAGGAGGGGAAGGGTCTACTGGTATGGCTCTTGTAAGAAGTTTTGAGAAACTCTACCAGCTCCAATTTGGACCCACCTCTGGCTGAAGCTGAGCTAAGCAGCACCTCTACAATATTATATTTAAGAGAGGAAAACCTGGGGGGTGGGGGTGGGGGGGTGGTGTTGCAAATTCTTTTGTTTGGGGAGCTCTTTTGTTTTGGAGAGAACTGTAACCGGGGATAGAACCATGGGACACCAACGTCAGTGAGGAAGGAGGTGGGGAGGCACAATGGAGTAGCCATGCCCCTTCAGCCCCTGGTGAGGTGGCAGGCTGAGCCCCTGCAGCCCTTAGAGAGCAATGGTGGAGAAGAATCCCATCTGCAGCCCACAGAGGACCTCACACTGGAGCAGATGCCTGATCCTGAAGAAGGCCATGACTCTAAGGGACCCACACTGGAGCAGTCCATTGCTGGGAGAACCATGCTAGATGGAGAATTTTGTGGAGGACTGTCTCCTTTGGTAGGGACACCACATTGCCACGGGAGGACTGTGAAGAGTTTTCCCCCTGAAGAGGAAGGAGTGGTAGAAACAATATGGAATGGCCTGGGACTGACCACAACCCCCATTCCCTGACCTCCTGCACCACTGGAGGGAGGGGAGGAGGTAGCAGAGCTGAGCCCAGGAAGAAGGGAAAGGTGAGGGGGAAGCTGTATTTAAGATCCGGTTGTATTTCCCACTGTCCTACTCCGATTCAACTGATAAACTGGTGGTGTTCAAATTAAATTGATTGTTTCCCCAAGTCGAGTCTGTCTTTGGCTGTGGCCATAACTGGTGACTGAGCCCTCTCTGTCCCTCTTCTCAACCCTCCAGCCTTTTGTTGTATTTTCTCCTCCCCATCCCACTGGAGGGGGTAGGAGTGAGCAAGCAGTTGCCTGGTGCTTTGTTGCTGGCTGGGCTCAAACCACAATAGAAGAACTGGAAAACAACAGGAATCCTCACAACTTTAAAAGTAAACAAAACACAGGCATTTGCAAGATTAACTCTCCATTTGCTTTTAATCGAAATATTGAAATCTAGTCTAAACTTGAAATTATAAATTAACTGAAACATTTAACACTGCTGTTCAAAATAAACACTGTCCCACTGCTGCCTGGAAAATGGTATCTGTGATACCTGCCTGTTTGTAAAACTGTGCATGAGTAAGCTACGACCTCTTGAAGAAGTGATTCAAAGGCTACAGAAACCCTCCCACTGAATTCAATGAACTTTGCATCAGACATTGAGTGAAATAAGAATTTTAATTATTTAAACCAGGATTAGTTTTTTTGGTATTCACACCTTCAGAAACTTAAAGCTGCAGAATGTGGGGGTTTTCTTCCAAAATGTTTCTTTAGTTAATGAAGTAATTTTGCAGTACTTAGGTCCATGATGTTCGGTATTCCAAACCTTTAAGGTTTGGAATAATAATCCCCTTAAGGGATTATTTATCCAGAAGAGCTATTAAAATATCACCACTTTTCAGCGAACAGATTTATAAGACTATGCCAGTTTCCCATTAAATTGTTCCACTTAAAAGCTGGTCAAGAGTTACACACAGTAAAAAAAGAACTTAATACAGACCTTTGAGAGCTCTATCAGTCCCACTGTAGATCCCAGGTAAAGTATTCTTGCCAAGAGCAAGAATCTACTTCTGAAGTCTAGAGTAAAACCTGTGGGCTATAGAATAAAATCAAGCGAGTTCTGCAGCCTGCTGCTAATCCAGTTAGCGCCAACAGGAACTTTTCAGGAGTAAGGATCCCTTAGAGTAAAGGTCATAAAGACACGAAACGTTACTCACATTTCATGGTGGTGGAGGAATTTAGACTACTAAATATATAATGCATTCTGTGCATCCAATATAACTGTACTCACAGAGCTGGAGTCATGTTTAGATTAATTTGACAAGGATTCTGTTATACTAAGAGAGAAGCAATCAGCTTCACCAAAATGAAAGAGGAATTAGCAGAGGGAGAACACAACACTTTTCATTTTAAATATTCATAGGCATGCTGATACCACACTTGGCAGTTAACTGGAGAGAATCCTGATCCCAAGTGAAGCATACAGCACTTAATTTACACATTATGTAGTTTAACTTTCCCCTTTTGCCCTCCCTCCATACTCTTCCAAAGATGGATACTAACTTTCCTCACACTGAAAACATTAAAACCAAACTTATCTCCTTAATCTTCCGTTCTTTCCAGAAACCACCAGACATCTTTTTTGCAATTATCCACAGAACCACTGCAGTTATGAAAGTGTTATTATGAACATGGTTAAATTATACTATAGCTCACTGATGTGCTACTGTGCTAACAAAGCAATTTATCTATAAACATGTTTTAATTTAGAAGTCAGAGACTGAGGAGAAGCGCTGCAAGTATGAGAAAGGCTGAGAACAGACTGGGAATCAAGTGACATCTAGTGAAGACAAAGGATAAATTTGTTCTCCTCTGAGAAGAAAGCTTAAGATGCACTTCAGAGTTTAGAGACAAGTACTAGAAACCAGGGGCCAAGGTTAGGAAGGGATTAATAGGTTGAAAAATAAATCACCTAAAAGCAAAGAACTGAAACCACATCAAAATAACTCAAAAAAAAAAAAAAGATTTTTTTTTTTTTTTTAGTGCTTCATTGCAGCAGTATAGAACAGTACTGTTCAAATGAGGATGAGTATAAAAGATTGGATATAAATATGCCTCTTCATTTCTACAGATATTTTTAGAGAAGACACACTATTAGCCAAGCTTTTTGAATTGGTGCAACATGCAAATCCTGTAGTGGACCACAGCAGTTTCAACTTCAATAATTGTTTTGTGAGGAGCGCACAGTTCAGTCAAGATGCTTTGCTATCTTATTTTTATGTCAGGAGAAAAAAAAATGTGGTACACCATGCAAAAAAGAATATAGGCTATACATACTTGTTACAGGTCAGATCAGCTGTATGGTTTGATATTTCAATAGTAAGGAATGATTAAGAAAAATAACTTCTGCAGAACTAGTGAACTTTAGCTGATAGTGTAAATTGAGATTTATTTTTAGGCCTCCATCAAATGCAATTGCAAATGGTCTCACTAAGTCGCAGTGAGACTCCTTCAGGTGTTTAAGTTGTTTAAGTATGATCTTTCCAGAGTTTCACACTACTGCACAGTAGCTGGCTTTAAGTCAGCTGAAGTTCAGCATGTTTACCTTCCCCTCTCTCAATATTCTCTTTGCCTCAGTATTTAACATGCTTTCTTCAGTTTACAAGAGGAACTAACCAAAGATGCCCTGAACACCAGGTCCTGAACAGATACTCTGTGTTACCCCTCACAGGTCACAGTCACTTCAGCTTCTTACTCAGGAATATCCATTTACTCTTGTGCTTAGCCATGCTTGTTTACAAAATCCCGCTTTCACTGTTTCTACAAATAGTTGATCATTTCTGTTCATTTTATTGGACAGTATTAGTAGTTTACACTTTCTAGATCACTGAAATGTTTAAGAACTCCTGGAGGATTATTTTTCACTGCTGCTTGGATCATCTGACTCTTCCCCCTCCTCCCCATCAGCATCACAGACTGCCACGCTGACACCCTTTAGCACAGACACCAGCCTGTCTTTTAAGCACATTCACATAGAGGAAGACGATGCAGTAAAAAAGCCTTCTGCTCAACAGCAAAGTCAGCACATGTGTTTACACATGATGTTCTTGCTCCAGCCTTCAGAGTTGGGAATTAAACTCCCTCCCAGTCTGGGTTCCCTATACCCACTACTTAAAGCCATGTCTCCGAGTCTGCTACAGAGCCCTTCCTGCACCTCTGCGTTAGCTCATTCCGGGCTTCAGCTGACTATACATTTTGTTTCCAGCTACAGTAGATATTCCTCCTAGAGAAAAGAAACCTTGTTACCAAAAATTGCCCATCCTTAGATAAAGATCAGTAAATTGTTTCACCCGAAAGGTTATTTCACACTGCAGTATTTTTGACACAGGGCACCAATGGAAAGGGCAAGAGGCCAGATGGGTGAGTGGTCCAAAGGGAAATGCTGTGTCATTATCTACCTCATATCAACACATTTGATTATGAGACCAAAGAGTACATAGAAAATTCAGTACAAAACCTAGTATACAAAACCAAATCCATCTTCCCCTCAATCTAGACCAAATCTACCTTCTCACCTCTGTCCTTCAATATTAACAACAAAAAAATTCCCACCTGGCTTGTCAGACAGTAAATTTTTTTAAGATTATACAAAATTAAGCTTGTTAACAAAGTAAGTTCACTAATGCAACATTCACAAAGTTTGAAAATGCCAACTTCAAAACAGTCTATACCTGGCAAGAGGATTTCTGACAATTTTACATTACAACCGGTACATATACATAGAGAAGGATCATTTATACTGGGCTTCCACACAAACAAATCATCTAACAAGCCACTGGGAGATAAGTGGAGACACAAGAAATGTGTAATAAAAATGTCAAACAACACAGACTTATAAAAAGAAGTTAGTATGTTTGCAGATGCTTTTAATAAGGGAACAACAGTTTCTGAAGAATTATGTTGTGATAGTTGTAAGGAATAATTTGTATGTAGTGCTGTACTTAGTATGTACGCTTACTAATGATGCAAAACTAATCTTGTGGCCATACAACACAATTCAACAATTTAATTTATGCATAAATTGGGGTAGTTTCAACATGCCCTCTTTATACCATTACAGCACAAAACTTTCATAAATTATTCTGCTTCTTTCTCCCAAAACTTCTTAAAACCAAGATTTTTATTATTAAAGCTAACATGCTTTACCTCATTCGCTTTTTTCTCCATGGAAAAATACCCCCAACCTTTGGTTCTGAAAAGTACAGATGGTATTTAAACTCAATATTTGTGCAGAACTCAGATGTCACAAATTTAGTAAGACATGTATAGAGATTTCCTTTCCCTTCTTTCTTATGTACTCCTATGCACTGACTGCGTTCATAAAGGTGTTCTCCTTTAGAGATCTCTGCACCAGAAATAGGAAGTAAAAACAAATGAAAACATGTAAGAAAAATGAAAGCCTTACAGTTAATTTAAAGCACCACTCCCAAGCACAGCTGAGAGGCCACTGTCAGGTAGAAGTCTAGCGCTCTAGACAGAACCCCAGTTTCACTACACAGATAGCTTACTTGCACCATTCTGGGGTCTATCATGTCAGTACAACAGTGTGGAATGACTTACTAGAGGGAAGCAGATGCAAAGTAGACGAGAATACAAGAAGTAACAAAGAGTATATAGGCATCTAGCTCACTCCAGGAGTCAGGAAGTTTGCTATACAAATAACCTCGTAACAGGCAAAACACGAAGTGTCAGACAACACCAGTGGGAGACACCATCGCGCATTTCAGCAGTCTGGAGAAGACAAAGCAGCTAGACTAGGAAAGAATTCAGGACACACAGATGCACTGTTGCCAACTGTCTTTGGACTACCTCCAATACATCTAGATATACACTACAGTCAGAAAGGTGACTTATAAAGGAGATGCCCCAATATAAAAATCGTACCAAGGGATTTTAGCAGCATGTTAAATAAAATCAAGGACAGAGTCAAGTGGGTTAACAGCAACAAAGGGACAAGCTTCTGTGTTGGTCATGTACAGACAGCAAAACAATTTAGAAAGAGATGGCAGAGCAAAGAAGCCGTAACTGTCTGAGCAGAAAAAAAAAAAAAGAAAAGTTTTGAACTGCTTTGCTGAAAGAAGGCAAAATGCACAAGGATGATAAAGGGTGACCATGTGACTGTCAAAGGAACACAGTCGATGAGACATGTTCTGACAGGATCAGAAAGTGAACTCAAACAAAATTCAGGTGTGGAAATGGGAAGCAGCAGCAAAAAAACTAATGGATCACCTCACAAAAAGGAAAGGAGTAAAGATGAGTATAGGATTACACTTGAGAATCAAGGAAGTAGCAGTGGAGAGAGCAGAGGGCAGTATAGGACAGCAGCTCAGAGGAAAGAGAATGCAACATCAGGTAGTACAGGGGAGGTATGAGGGGAAAAAGTAGTTGTTCCTGATGTCTCATCAGACAAACGTCTGAATACTGGACAACTGTCTAATAATATTGGACAAGGAATCATAGCACAAGAGCAAGAGGATACAAAAAATTGTCTGGAATAGCACACAACTTTTGAGAACATTTAAAGGCAGTGGAAGAATACATTGAAACTGGTGAGCACAGGATCACCTGAGGTTAAGGAGACTTAAGAACAGCAAAAACTAAGCTGCTGTCCACCACCACCTACCAGGCAGGCTGAATTGCTACCAGAAGCATAATCTTCTTTCCAGGAAAGAAACTGCTAAAGCTATTTAAACAGTGACCTCTAATGGAGACATCCTACAATACCAGTATTTACACTGACAGCGGAAACACCCACAGACTCTAGGTACAACCAGGGAAGTAAAAAAATAGAATCTCCTAGTTTTTAGATTAGGTTATCCAAATGATTACAAAGTCAATTAATCATCTCAGGAAGGTAAGCCAAATAACTGCTACGGTAGTTATAAGTCATCATAAAATTACAGTGTCCCAAAACTAGGTGATAATAAAGCATGTCGAGTTGGCAGAGTAACAGTTGCTCACATACTGATGGCCAGCACTCGTACCTGTTCACAATACTGAAGGAACTTTTAATATCTATGCCCACCCTGCTTTTCAGTCGCATCTTCCTCTCCGTGCACTCCTGGGCTAGCCTACAGTTAGCCTGAGCTTCTGAAAGCTGTTCAAGCATACTTCCTATTCATGATGTAGTACAGAGATTTTAATTGTCAAACTTTACCAGCATACCAAGTAAGGATATTAAGTGTAACTATCCTAGTATGTTAAATTTTGTGTAAAACCAGCTTTAAGTAGCTGAAGAATATGTTGTTCGCCTAGCTAGCTAAAGTCGAGAGTTTAATGGCTAAATAGTTCACAACAGATGTATGCAAAGAAAAAAGTCAGGTAAGGCATAAGCCACAATATAAAAGCTCAGTCTCCTTTAAAATGGGGGGATTCTCTATTGCTAATTCTCCTTCAGTTATTAATCTTGGCAATATGCTTCTCCTCTCCCTGACATGGGCTCCTTGGATATCCAGTATTCTTCCATTCCCAACCTGTTACCCAGAACCATAATGAAACCACAAACTCTTGCTGAAGAGCTTTAAACAAAGTAGGACAAAGTTTGATTTCAAAAACTTTTATGACAAATTCCTTAACTCAAAACTTTATCAGTCTCATGACAACCCAAACTGCTGGAAACCAGGCACAGCATAACACAACTAGCACAGCCACCCCAGCATCAACCATGGAGCCGCAATGTAAGTGGAAGCATGCTGGTTGGGCCCACAAGACAAGCAGATCTACACAAACACTTTCAGTTCACTTTCATCTGGCGCACGGCTGTCAGAAAAAGCAAGTGGCCAAGACTGCTGTCAACTTCAGAGAAGTTACACTCCACGAGATCTTAAGTGAAGCAGTCCTAAGAAGTGCACAAAACAGTAGAATAGATACCCAGAGCTGACCCTGACCTCTTAAGATGTACTTGGAAGAATCCCTCAGGAGAGGGCTCTAGAAGGTAGGGGAGCCCAAGAGATATGGATCAAGCACCACTTCCTCCAAGCTCAAGATCAGTGCATCCCTGTGATTAGAGGAGGCAGGAGACATGCATGAATTCATTTAGGCAAACTGGACACCCATAAATCCATGGGCACCAAAGGGACACACCCACAAGTGCTAAGGGAGCTGGCTGATGTCACTGCTATGCCCCTCTCCATCATCTTTGAAAGATCACAGAGAACCAGAGAGGTGCCTGAGAACTGGAGGAAAGCCAGTGTCACTCCAGTTTTCAGAAAGGGCAAGAAGGATGACTCAGGTAGATGGAGAGCAACAGATGTTGCCTACATGTACTTCAGCAAGGCTTTTGACACTGTCTCCCACAACATTCTTATACGTAAGCTCAGGAGTGTAGGTGAGATGAGTGTGGGACAGAGAGGTGGATTGAGAACTGGCCGAACAACAGAGCTCAGAGGGTTGTGACCAGTGGTACAGAATCTAGCTGGAGGTCTGTAGCCAGTGGTGTTCCCCAGGGGTCAGTACTCGGTCCAGCCTTGTTCAACATACTCATCAGTGACCTGAATGGAGGAACAGAGTGTACCCTCAGGAAGTTTGTTGATTGTATAAAACTGGGAGGAGTGTTTGACACACCAGAAGGCTGTGCTGCTATTCAGCTAGACATGGTCAGGCTGGAGAGCTGGGTGGAGGGGAACCTAAAGCAGCTCAACAAGGGCAAGTGAAAAGTCCTGCACCTGGGGAGGCATAACCCCATGCACCAGTACAGGTTAGGTATTGATCTGCTGGAAAGCAGCTCTGTGGAGAAGGATCTGCGAGTCCTGGTAGACAAGTTAACCATAAACCAGTAATATGCCCTTGTGGCCAAGAAGGACAATGGTATCCCAGGGTGCATTAAGAAGAGTGTTGTCAGCAGGTCAATGGATGCGCTCCTCCTCCTCCTCTACTCTGACCTGGTGAGGCCACATCTGGAGTACTGTGTCCAGTTCTGGGCTCCCCAGTTCAAGAGAGACAAGGAACTACTGAAGAGAGTCCAGCTGAGGGCTACAAGGATGATTAAAGGACTGGAACATCTCTCATATGAGGAAAGGCTGAGAGACCTGGGGCTGTTTAGCCTGGAGAAGAGAAGACAGGGAGGATCCTATCAACACTTATCAATATGCAAAGGGTGGGGGTCAAGAGGATGGGGCCAGTCTCTTTTCAGTGGTGCCCAGTGATAGGACAAGGGGCAACGGGCACAAACTAATACACAGGAAGTTCCATCTGAACATAAGGAAACAGTTGTTTCCTTTGAGGGTGACAGGCTGCTCAGAGAGGTTGGGGAATCTCCTTCTGTGGACAATTTCAAAACCCACCTGGACATGATCCTGTACAACCTGATGGAAGTGAATCTGCTTTAGAAGAGGGGTTGGACTAGATGATCTCCATAGGTCCCTTCCAACTCCTGTCATTCTGTGATTAAGAAAAAATACAAATACTCACTTTCTCCCTCTGCTTTCAACTGGATTGTCACAGGAGACCCCGAAGTGGAATCACTCCAGGTTTGCTACTTATGCAACAACTGATTCAAGATGACTACAGAATTGCAGTTATTTCGCTTCCCCTAGAGTTTTCATCCAATTTTGAAGCACAGAAAGTTCTCATCAAGCCACAAAGGACAGACTCAACTGTTTCAGAAGTGACCTAAAGCAGAAGCAGCCAGTTCAAGATTCCTCCATTAGCACAGCACCACACAGTTGAAAAGAATCCAGCCTAATATTCTTCAGGAAAATCACTGTGGATTTGAGTACTTGTGATAATGAATGTTTTAGACATGTAAATGCAAAAGCACCACCACTATGAGTGGCATACTAAGAAAAACTATCAAAAAAAGCATGCCACAAAAATATTCTAATCAGTATACTAAGTAGTATAATAGTGTGGTCCTCCTACTTGCTAATGAAACTACTTATTTATAGTACAGTTTGCTCGCAAAAAAATATGAACTATGTTTACATAAAAATATGCATATCCAGTTTTTACATGTATTTATTCTTCTAGATAGACATATTTACTATAAACAGCAGGAAAAAAGCACACAGAAAACTCCTTTAAATGGCAGAAAAGTAGTAGAAGATGCTAATATGACCTTAGTGTAGCATGTCAAGTGTCACTGCCACCAGCTTCCTAGTCATTTTAAGAACAATCTGCAAAGACAATTAATTACATAGCTTAAAAGATTAGGTCAACAGTGTCAAATATGAGAATAGGAACTTGAAATTTAGCCTTTTAAAAATATGTGCTGTCTATTTAAATGTCTACATCAACTTGTGAAAGAACAGTAAATTTCAGACTTGCTGAGTTCCTTCTCAGGAGAAGCAGTGGTTTTACCTTCCCTTAAAAGAAACCCAAACATAGCAATTAGAAGGGCTGACAGAATCCCTTGGCTTAGAGAACAGATATCCTTGCAGCCTGCTGATCTAAAAGCTACCTTAGAAGAAAGCAGTAATTACAAGTTAAGATTTAATATAACACAATATTAAAGTAGTGGTAATCCTTAAACCAGTATTTTGGAAATTAAAACTGCTTTAAATAAATGCACTCTGGACTTTTCTTGAGTAGTTGAAGTCAACCTGAACACCTCCTCCTTGGACACCACCTATTACCAGCTCTTTTCCCTCCCCCAGTCAGTCTACAGCTAAGATTCATAGCTAGGACATGGGACAGTTACTTCACTTTTAATACGGGTGCTCAAGCCTGTCACTCTCCCCAGGCTCAGTTCTCAGACAGCAAAGTTTAGTGTGATTCAAGTCTCCCTGCAGGAGTTTCAGCCTGTCCTCTTCCTCAGAGCAAGGCATATATCTGATACCTGCCCAACAACTGGTGTGTTCAGCTGAACTTACCCTTTAGCAACATTTAAGATTTCTAAGGTGTTACATGAAAGACATAATCAAGTTCTTGGGAGTCCGTTAGCTTTCAAAAGTTGTAGTATTTTTACAAATTCCAAAGAAAGAATAGTCAGGTTTACCAAGAGCAATCCTTACAACTTATTTTTCCTTCCTGAAATTGCCCATGAAATTACCCATCAGTCATTATTTACGTGTTAGACAGATGGAAATTCCTGGTCATATTTATAAATAAATTGAGACTTCTTTGAACACTACAAAAGCGGCAAAACCAAATAGCAAGATACCTGTCTAGAGGACACAGTACAATCAGAAGCAAGGCCTAGAATAAACAATTCCTACTTCTCGCAGCCATTCACATAGAGTCCACAACCTATTTACTACTACTACAAACCCCTTAAGCTATGCATTAGTACCCAATAAACTGCATCCAGAGAAGTATTTATATGTCAGAATCTAAAAGTCTTTTCATTTTCTCCTCATGCTTAATCCTCTGCAAATGCTCAGAGCCTTAATTAAGATTTTTGCATCAATACATAGATTTTAAGTAACTCATACTATCCTGAAGCTCATTTAGCGCTCAGTAGGTTGGGTTTTATCGGTTCATTTGTTAGGAATTTCTGTTTGTTTTTATGAACATATCTCCATTTTTAAAGTTTTCCTTGGGTATCACCTGGTACCTGCAAATTTTCCATTTTATGGCAGATCTGTACTGATGTTGGAAGGGCATTTTGAGCTTGGCTGCTAAGTCACATATTCAATTTCTTTATTTTTAATAAAGTGCTTAACCAAGAATAACTCTTAACAATGACATTGAGCTCTCAGAGAAAATAAAAATATAATACCCCACAACTCACAATGTCAGCTTTTTAATACTTTTCAACTGCCTATATTGAAGTCTGAAAACATGAGTATACTTACTGGTAAGCTTGTTGTGACTCAGAACCAGCTGTGTGATATGAGACAATGTAACTGCAAATGAAGAGAGAAAGAAGTTAGTTTATAGACATGGCAACTGAGAGCTTTCATTTATTTCAGCTAAAAACAACAGGTGAGTTATTCTCTCCACTCCAATTACTCCAGATTCATGTGCATCATCACAATAAACAAGAAAGCTCAGGAATTAAGGACATATCCAGCTCTTCCTCTGCCCCTTTACTTCACATTTCTATTACTGCATCAAACATGATGCGAGCAGGAGTACTGGTGCCTCCCAGCAGAGTAGTTCTGGGCACATAAACCACCTCTCATTTGCACCCTTTGAATCCTTCCCAAGGGAAAACTGACAGGAACCCCAACATTCATTCCAACATAACACAGGACACAA
Organism: Ceryle rudis; assembly: GCA_033439905.1. Taxonomy (NCBI): domain Eukaryota; kingdom Metazoa; phylum Chordata; class Aves; order Coraciiformes; family Cerylidae; genus Ceryle; species Ceryle rudis. The sequence goes on along the minus strand of JAAGNO010009723.1, from coordinate 8,547 downwards.
AAGCAATTACATTTCCACATGTCCCCAATTCATTACTGGGTCAGTGATAGATTTAAATCTTAAGTACCAATAGCTGCATTTACAACCTCACATCCATGAAGCACTGCAGCAGATTAGGATGGTGGTTGTGTGGGGAACAGCCAGGAGACAACATGCAACACGTACTCAAATTAACTAAATGATATGATTGATTGAAGTGATTCCACCTTACCAAACAAATGAGTGTGGGTGACAGGGCAGCTACAAGACTAGAACTCCCCCTACTTCTTGATCCTTTACATTTCTTCTTGCCTACTTCCACCCTCCACACAACCACTACTTTCCCTAGAAGCTCCACAGCACACAACAGACAACATTATCAGAAAGATATGCTGAAGAGTCAGAGGAGAAACTCGCACCTTGAAGGCGTTACGCCTGCTCCCTCCCTGTAAAAAGTCTGTTATAGTTTATTAGAACTAGAAAAATTGAGAAATTTTCCTTCCCCTACCCATTTTCCTGACTTCCAGCGTAGCCTCTTCAGAACAGGCCCAGAAACTATCTTGCTGCCCCTCCTAACCAGCTGGGAACTCTTCCTGCCTAAACGATAGCTACAGTGCTTGCTGTGTGTCTCATCCCTCACAGCTTTCCTCAAGCAACAAACATCACTAACTTTAGCCCAGAGACAGACCACAGGAGCCTTGCTGCCTTCAGGAATGAAGATACCATGGTAAGCAGATGTGAAAACCAGCCACACTAATCAATAGTTACTAAATTGCAAGTAGGAGGAAACTGCTTGGAGAGCTTCTACATACTGATACAGCAACCTGTTTCAGCTAACCCTTGAAAGCTCATGACTTACCACAGGCAATTCTGACCAGTTAGCAGAATAAAAGCAGTTGCTCAAAGGCAGAAACAGATCAGAAAGTTTAGTGTAAAAATGAAAAAAAGTGTGACCGCAGCTGGCTGTGCAATTGCAGATTGTGAAGGAAGGAAAGGCACAGAGGAGAAAGGAAGAAACAGTGCATGCACCTCACCCTCAATTTCTCCTGCAATATGAGCGCTGTAAGCACTGCCTGCAGCACCTCACAAAGCAGAACAGAAGGGCAGAGAAAGAAACACGTAAGAAATCTAAGAGTATTATTGTAGGCAAACCAGCACTGATGGGCAGACAAGAGCAGCAGCATCCGCAAAGGGCTCTCAGCTTTAAAACATGATGCACAGCATCTGACCCATAAGCAACCACTTAATACTATTGATTACTTACACATATAGCCAAGCATAGGAATGCAATTTACACAAAAAAAAAAAGGCAAGAGAAGATGCTGGAGATAGTTACAAGCTTTTGAACAAATGTCAAAGTGCTCCTTATGCATTTATTTCTCTTGGGTTAGATACTTTAATAGCTGTGACAATCAGCAATAGTCAACATTTCACAGGCCCTTGATATCCAAGCCTGACTAGCAAGAACACAATCACCAAAAGGGCAACACTGCCAGTTGGCATCCAGAGAAATGCTACAGTCTGATATCTCCAGCACCAAGACAACTTAATCTAGATCAGAGCCAGATCCAAACTGACATCACCAATGCCAGGAAAAACATCTTTTCCTGCATTTAACTTACAAATCAAGTCATTCTAGAGCCCTGAGGCTTTGCCTAGACAGACCAGCATCAACAAAAAAAACAGCCTTGCTCCACCGTGTTTAAATAGAAACAATGATTTTCCTACCAGGCAGTGGAGTTACCTACTCTGCCATAGCCCATTTCCTCCCACCCCCCAAAGAGAGTGATGAATGCCTCCTGCGTTACAATTCAAACAGCTTGTGTGCCTGTCTATATAATGTCCTGTCCCTGTCCATGAGGGCCCTTCTCTTCATAAGCCAATGAAAGGTCCAGTGAGTCAAGCAGTATCTTCCCTGAGCCTCAAACATTCAAACAAATCCTAGCTTATCAAAAGGGCTGTAAAAAACACACAACACGTAGTAAAGACTTACACCATCTTTGCACTCTTAGTCCCTCTCTCAGTGGCAATGGTGAAGACCAGCTATGTCACTGTGCCTTTACAGAGGACTACACCTGCATGTCAGGCAGCTCCATGTGTTAAGGATGCTGACGAGTGCCTTTAAGGCTGAAGTGTGGAGCATTACAAGGAGCAGAGCTCTAGCTTCTACAATCAGAGAACCAGAAAATTGCATTCCAGCTTTGTTGTGGGAGATTTGGGGAACAGGAACATTTCAGAATTTCTCCTTTGACCTTCCCATTACAATAGCACTGAAATGTAACAATGCTGTTTAATCCGCTTTAAAAAATAAAAATCCATTATTTTTTGATTCTATACAAATTTGCTTCCACCTCACTAAGATTTGTTTTTAAAGCAGAGAAGTTGAACTAAAGTGGCAGAACAAAACCAACTAACACCACCTCAACTCCTTACTAAGGAACGAGCATCTCGCCATAAGTACGATGGACAACTGGACTCCTAACAGGTAGGTTCCCTGCATCCCTGCTGCCAGGCAAAGGTCTGCAACATCCACGCTGAGCTACAGGGACTGGAAAGTCAGATCAGGTAACCAGGCACAGAGTGAGTTCTAAGAGAACTTTTGCACTATTTATTTTTTCCTTTGAAGCTGATGATTCCTTGGGTTTATTAAAGCAGAACAAAAGACTGAAGCTGTCACCACACTTCTGTGGCCTTGACCAGTTCATTCCCGTTTTTCACAGAGCTTTAACCAGCTTCAGGACAGAATCCAAAATTCAGATAATCTGTCCTTTATTTTGTTGGAGTCCATAACAAACTTCATTACATTGAAGCCAGCAATCCCCACTACATGTCTTTTAATAAGCAGCTAGACTGATTTGAGAAACTACATGAGAAAAGGCTCAAGAAGAAAACACGTACCAAATAATATTTGTACCTCCTGCAAGAAATCAGCTTAGGAGGAGACATGACTTGCATGTGACTTCTTCGTATCGCAGAAGTATAAAGTCACTGAACTGCAGTAAGCACCTGACAGCACACACACAAGTACTTGGCTTTGGATCACTTACAAACTGACCCAAGCAACAAAAAGAGTAAGAAAAGAGGTGTTTTGCTAATAGAGAACTGAGACAGACCCTGGTCTAATCCATATATATGCATATGGTGAACCTTCCTTGCCGTGATTTTTATCATTTCTATACATAGCAAGTGAGGATGTTTACACATGGGCAATTAAGCTTTGGGGCTGCAGACTGAGGCCTTCTGAACATCAAACTCTTGCTGAATTTAAATACCAAAAGTTCAGTAGATGTTTAGTTTTTCAAGGTAAGTCTGTTGATTAAACTATCAAGCCATATGCACTGCTGGCCTTTAACAACGCAAGCTTACATGTGCATTAGTCTCACTACTCCCTATCCATATTTGTCACATCACTGTCTTCTTCAACCGAGTCTATTTTCACAAGGTTTTCTTTTCACATGTCTATACAGAATAGAACAAAGTCCCAATGTTAAAAATTTCAGGGTTGATATCCCTAGACCAAAGATATTTCAATCTGGACTTTACTGTCCAAGTCCAACTGAAGCCTAGACACCTTGTCTGATACTCCACTGTCCTGGGCAATCTGGATGCATGACCAAGAATCCCATCACGCTGTTGATCCACCAAGCACGCTGATATCCCAAAAGGAACAAAAAAGGCAACATTCTGGTATTAGTTTGAAAAGAGCAAAGGTTTAGGCATCTGTGCTTTGGACTACTTCCAGCAGCATTTTAGCCATATCTAGACAGAAAGATTTTCTGTCTTGAAAGGTTCAAAGCTATTACCAGCTCAGAGACAGATTTGCAAGAACTTTAAGAAAGGGAGACTGGATATAAAGTGGCATTTGGTCATTCTTTAGAAGGAGGAGAATTTGCTTGCTTACATTAAAATGACCTGTGTGATACAACCAGCCCCTGGAAATGCCAAGTTTTTCAGTACTCTGCCACTCACGTACTCCTGTGAAAACCACTGTGCTGTGGGAACAGCTGACTGTGGTTCTCATCATCCTACATATAAAGTCAATTCTGCATGACAACTAAACTATCAGCCATTCTGATAAAGACATCTGTCTTAAGCAGCTAATTAACACCTTCATGTAACATCAAGGGAGCCTGGCAGGGCCACTTTGCTTTGGACATACACAGCTCAGGTAAGCACAACTAGCAGGACTCTTTGAAGATCACTCAACAGGTCGGACAGTTCACCCCAAGCGCCACTACCCCAAGATTCAAAGGGCTTCACAATTCCTACAGAGGAATTACTGTAAATGCTCTGTGATGCCACAGGAGAAGATCCTAGACACTAAGCAGCAGCTTCTTGAGGACTGCAGATCTCAGATGCCTCATTAACATTACAGCCATTAGCATACAGGTGGTAAGTAACTTTAATTTCAAGAATGCACCAAATACCCACACAGATGTTTGAGGGTCAAGATATTACCATTTGCCAGAGCAATTTACTTGTTTAGTAATTACAAATTCTCATTATGGTCCCAGTCCTATTGCCTCAAAATGGAGTGAGTCAAGGGAAGAATATTTAAGCTCTTTCCTTTTGTCCCTAGTACTGAGCCTTTTCACAGATTGCTGCCATGCACTGCAAGTTAACTTTACAGAAAGTATTTGTATGACATGACTAAAAAAAAAAAAAAAAAAAAATATTAAGGAAAAAACCCAAAACCCGTATCAGGAAGACTCCAGAGACCTTGCTGAACCAAGATAAGACATTGTCCCATCAGAGGAAGTTAACACAGGGTAAGCATCACAGTGCAGTACAAAACAACTTACAAGTAGCCTGCCCCTCCATCTTCTGTGCTTTGGTTATTTTAGGAGTAGACAATTATATCAACACTAGCTTTCTGATAAATAATTCTAGGCATGTTAATTCCTACCACACAAGAATGTACTTTATGTAAAATATGAATAGCTTACAGATGGATTGATAACAAGAGCAAATTAACACTTACAGAATAAATAGGATTTCATCCAATATTTCTTCCCTGACAAGAAGACTACAGAACAGCAGATGTCTCTAGTTAGAGGAGCAAAATAATTCCTTAATTCATAGCTTCCTCATATTGATCAAAGACATAAATGAGAGATTAGACCCTGGTCCCTACTGCAAGAACAATTCCCTAATTGTTGAAGGCTGTTTAAAGTCCTACCAATAAATGCCCTAGCCATTAGGGTAGGGAAAAGGCACATCACGCCCTACCTGCTGAGCCAAATTGCTCACCCTACAGGATGTCTATTAATGTTCTATACCTGGGTTTTGTAGATACCTATCCACACTGATTGCTTTGTAAACAAATATGATTTATTTATTTCAAAATATGGAATTAAATAAAAAAAGGCAACAAAAAAACCCAACAGATTAGAACGCTCCCACGGGGCAAGATATTTTTTAAAGCCATTCATGTACAGATGCACAACTATAGTATAGATGTGCTCACAAATGACATAACATTTGTTCTATCACATGCCAGAACAATAAGAAAAGCCTTTAAAGTTTAAAACTGTTTCACATGGTCTTCACATCACTATGACAAGCTAAAGCACAGAACATCTAGATCAGGGGATATTTTAAGAGTCAAATGAAGTGTCTTTTCTACAAAACACCTCTGAAAAGAGTTCTCATATTACATTGCCAAAAGCCTCAAAAACTCAGATGCTCTGAAGGCCTGTAGCACAATTCTAGGTTGAGCTTTAAGCCATCATGAGAAAACACTTGGATTCAAGGAGCATTCCAAAAACAGAACTCAACTTCTAACAACATTAGTGAACGCCTGAGTGAGCAGTGGTTCAGGGACTACTGAACTTTTCTTTGTGAATCTCAACACCTCATTACAAACAAACCAGTAACTCCACTATCCCTTTACTAAACACAAGTGCAGGAAGAGATATGGAGGTTCTGTGTCTAAACTAGTTTAACACCCTTCCAGACAGCGAGTGTCAATGTCCATCTAGGTAGGAAAAGTATTTCATGTTTACTTGGAAAGAAGCACTGGTATTTCATAGAGGCAAGCTGGATTTCTTTTGTCTCTCTAAGAACTGCTACAGAGGGTCTAAGTCAAGGCAGAAGAAAATACGAGTGGCTGGCCTGTATTGAAGCAAGTCATGCACTGGAGAGAGAAGCCAGAATAGAACCCTATTGAACCCAGGGCATATATTCCCTTTCTGTTTTCTCTTTTCTGCCCTCATATAACACCAGTTTTCTATGATCAGTTACAAAGTTATTATTTTTTTAAAAAAACACACATGACAAGAATAGGTCTGCACCTGAAGGAAGAGGATTGGCACACCGAGCGTATGCTGCATGGTGCACTGCTTCCAAATCCTGGTGCCTGCATTAATTCTATGTGAATTAAGGAAGCTTAAATACAAGTCCACTAGCTGCTCTGCAGCAAGTGCTCAAATAAACAGTGGGACAAGGCTTGGTCCTTTTCTTGAACAAAAACCAAGACTATAGTGAGCAGCTTCCTTCAAGATACTGGGCACTGTGGGAGGGGCATTCACAACCATTAAATAATTACATGAGACAAATTCCCTATCCGGGGCTATTGAACACAGTAACTTCAGAGTATCCTCCAATATAGTAAGTCCTTAAAGCTCAAATGGCTGAAAACTGAGAAAATACCACCAAAATGTTCCCTCCAATCATAGCCTAAACTTGCCCTTCCCTCTGAACATCTACTAGTGGCCCTCAAAGGCAAAATGCTGTGAAAGAACAGTCCCAGGGCATGAATCGTGATGGTTGTTTTTAACAATGGTCTTTACTTCATCGGAAAAAAAAAACAAACCAGTTTCTGAGCTTCAACACTGCAGTGCACTGGAAAAATATCCAACAAACCTAGACACAAAGGCACCAGGCCATACTCATTTAGGTTCCTTGACAGCCCTGAGAGCCACAGAAACCCAGAACACCCAACTTACAGTAGAAAAGACCATCCACTGGGAGTCAGGTGACAGGGTTAGAAAACAAGCAAGTTTAACATTTTCTCAAACCATTAGCTAAAACTCAGAGGTCATACCTATTCATTACTTTTTAAAGGTGTATTCGGAGGAAGTTATTCCTTCTCCAGTAAAAAGTGGCAAATATCTTAAAGATAAAAAAACCCAAACCATACTAAAACCAAACCAAAAGTAACTTATAATGCCTCCTCTGTTAAAGTGCAGAGTAACTGAAAAAGTAGGTAGGTCTCCATTAACTGAACAGAAACCAGTCATCATTTTCCCATCCCCTACCCTCTACCTCAAATTGGAGAAGGCCCCAAATCCCCACATTAAATTTTAAGTTTACCTGAAAGGTATAAGTATAGTTCTGAAAAGGGGTCTGCAGTTAATGTTAACTAAACACTACTTTGTCTCAAGCAACTGTTCAACAGAAATCCAGTGAAGCTTTCTATTTAGTACAAGTTCATATATACAAGCTTTATAATGCAATCTTCCTAAAATCTCATGCACAACTCAAGCAAATGTGACTGAAGAAACCTTGGTCTGCTCCTGATTCTGCAAGCAATGCCAATTTTGAAGTGAGCCCTGCATTTCGCTGAACTAATTTCCAACATGTAAGAAATGTTACATAAATTTGATAGCAGCCAGGAGCGAGTCTAACAAACATAATAAAGAACCGAGCCGGGATATAAGTAGAGTTTCAAGTACATCGGTCATTTTAGATTTTGCTTTCCTCTCATTACATCATGCACTCAGGAAAATTTCAGTCTGTGGCACACTATAGCCAATCACAGCAGTAACTCCCTGTGCATCAGCTGTACCACAGCATCGTGTGCACTCTTAGCCAATGTAAAAGCAAGTTACCTGCCTTACTCCTCATTTAAGTGTTCTCCAGAACTGCTGACAGTACGATGTCATTGCTACGTTTTCTTTGCTGTAAATTAACTACAGCAAGTCCAATACACCAGTAACAACACATTATCACAATTCTGGAAGCACATGGGATCATGTCATATCCGAAGTACGGCACTGCTGTACCTGTACACAGTACTACCTTACCGTCCCCTTCAGCGACCAGCCACGTGCGGCTGCGGGCTAACATCACCCCATCCCTTTCAAGAAACAGTACAGTCGGTACATGGCTGGTGGTTTTGCTTCGGCAGCAGGAAGAGGCAAGGACAGACAGGAGGCAGTCTCACCATCACTCGAGTGCCAGAGCGACTGTAGCGAGAGACGGAACGCTCAGGGCTGCACGGGCAGAGACGATGGGAGAGGCTGGAGGGAGCCCCAGCTCCCCACGCGGGTCTCTCGGAGGCAGAGGAGCAGTGGCTCTCCTCAACACGCTCCCGGCTCCCTACGGGGCTGTCGGAAGCTGGCAGCAGTATTTCCCCCTGTCCACGAATGTCTCCACCTGCCCCCGATACCCAAAGCTTCAGGACACCTCCTGCACAGAAGCGGCTCGGGTCGCACCACCACCGCCGAGGGCCTGGGGCAGCAGCCGGGAGCGGAGCGGCCCGGCCCCACCCCCCCGTGCCCAGCGCCCCTGGCCGGCAGCGGGCCCGGCTCGTCCCGGGGCAAATAAGGAAGTTTCCGCGCTCTC
>JAAGNO010009719.1:0-24982 GCA_033439905.1 Ceryle rudis | reverse complement strand
AGTTACTTTTTAAGTCACCATATTTATGGAATGAGAAGTATATTCTCTCCTTACAATGAACAGTAGTCTTGCTTTTATTAATTTCTGCTTCACCTTAGTGGATGGAGTATAAAATTGTAGTCATTTTCTATTCTTTCTTCATGTAGCTATGGGATAAAGCAAAAGGATTCATTCACTTCTTTCTCTGTTTATAGAGCTGCATGAGGTGCAGTAAATCTCAGAGTAAGAACCAAGATAGCAGAGGCAGTTGCTCCTATCCCCTTGGTGCCCTGCAGGTGATGGGGAAATTACCTATGTCATGTGGGCAGTGATGCTAGCTCAGAGAGCTAGTGCTCTTTGTGCAGGGGTATTTCTCTTACCTAAATAGCAACTCTAGAACTTTTTTTTTTCTTTTTGTATGTCAGTTTGGCATCAAGGATCTGTGAAACTGTAAATTTTGTTGTTTCTATTTCTGTTTTGCAAGTGGATAATGCAATATGGTGATCTTTCCACAGTTAGAATGTGATTTGCAGGTCATTATTCAGGGGTGGTTCTCACTAATGTCACTGGGACTTAGTTGTGTGATTGAGTTAACTTTTCTATTGCGCTGCATGGTCCAAGAAGTACAGAGCTTGTGTGGAAGGTGTTCTTCAGAGTCGTGAACACCAGGTGCTCTAGTCTAGTAATTTCAGGGCCATCATTTTAGATTGCTGAAAGAAAATAGAAGGCAGGAATTGGGTTTAGGGCTTTTTAGATTGAATTCTACAGGTTACTTTGGGTATGGCATTTTAAGGTTGTAGCTGAAAGTGGAGGGGGGAAAATTGCAGTGCAGCTTTTCATTCCTTTTGCTTATAGAAATCCATACTAAAGAGCTTGAAAATTGTATTTTTGCTTCTATGTTACATTTTCAGAATTTTGCTGCATTTTACTAAATAACAAGTGTTTGTGAAGTTCGGTAAAGGTATGTTGTACTCCTTAACCCTATGCAAGGTCAAGCTGTACCTACAAATATTTACGCAGCTTCCTGGGTTGTCATAAGATACGTTGGCCTTTGAAGTGCTGTTGTGAGCAATTTAATCTATTCTAAAAACAAATAAAGAAAAGTTGTTCTTCATGAGCATTTTTATAAGCCCTGGTTTTTGGCACTGATGAGTTAACTGAACCCAGAAAAAGGATGAAGTTTACTTGAGGTAGAAAACCCCCAAATCCTAAAAAATCCAGCTGGCTTGGAGGCTGTCGCTATGCAGCTTTCGAGAGCAATGCTTTAGGCATGGCTGGCTGGCGTGGCGTGCCAGTCAGCAGAAACTACTTGGCTGAAAAAGGCCATGTAGCTGCTGTCACTATTCTTTGTTAACGCAATCAGCGTTCCCCTTAAAGAAAAGAGCTACAGAGACTAGATTAATGAGCTCACTGCACTGCATAAAAATACAGGGGATAAATGAGCTCCTACAGAATCCAGGTCCACTGGCATGTATCAGTAACATGTAAACTGCACGTAGTTTGATCACTAACATAGTTACTGTAACTACGGTGATTATCAGGATCTGTGTAGGTCTGTATCGATCTAACTTAATAGGGGGCTGCTGGAAAAACAACCAGGAATGAACATGAGTGAACCCAGCTGAGTAATATCTAGTTCAAAGCTTTTTAGGTAATTTAAAAAATTATGAGAAGTTAGTCCTTTTGAGCATCAAAAGAAGAACGACCAGCACAGTAATTGGAGTAATGTGTCCAGTTCTGGAGCCCTCAGCACAAGAAACACATGGACCTGTTGGAGCAGGTCCAGAGGAGGGCCACAAAGATGATCGGGCAGCTGGAACACATCTGCTCTGAAGGCAGGCTGAGAGAGTTAGGGTTTTTCAGCCTGGATAAGAGAGGGCCCCAGGGAGACCTTACTGTGGCTTTTTAGTACTTAAAGGAGGCTTATAAGAAAGATGGGCAGTCTTTTCAGGAGGGCCTGTTGCAACAGGACAAGGGGTAATGTTTTTATACTAAAAGACTAGATGTAAGGAAATTTTTTACACTGATGGTGGTGAGAGACTTGAATAGGTTGTTCAAAGAGGTGGTAGATGCCCCATCCATGGAAGCATTTAGGGTCAGCATGGATGGGGCTCTGAGCAACCTAATATAGTTGCAGATGTCCCTGCTCATTGCAGGGGTTTTGGATTAGATGACCTTTAAAGGTCCCTTCCAACCCCAACCATTCTGTGATTCTGTCATCTTGTAGGCTGCCACCCAGATAAAATACAAAGCTGATTGTGCCTTCTCAGGTGTCTAATGGCTTTGAGAATCCTTGACTGTTTGAAAGGCCCTGTCTTAGGAGAGAGGGTTGGAGACATTTGGCAGGCTGCAACCTCAGAAGAAATGCAGAGAGGGATCCCAGGAGAGGGTGTGTGAAGGAGGCTTACTCACATTCCAGAGGCTGGTGGTTGAGGGAGAGGGTGTGTAATAGACCTTCTTTGTTATTAAAATTTCACTTCTCTCCAGAGCTTTATTTCCAAGTAACAATATTGTTTCATTAAAGAATATTAAGATTATTGAAGAATATCACAGGTCCTAAGGAGAGCAAAAGCTGTGCAAAGAGGACCAGTTCATCGCAGCCTGCATGAAAGGGAGTACAGTTCTCATTGTCAACATCGCTTTATATGTAACAGGACCTTAACTGATGCACAAAATAGGTACTTAAATACGGTAGTTAAATCTTTAAGCGTGTGTAAAGGCCAGGGTAGGACCAGGATTTGGAACAGGACAAATGTTTGTGCTTCAGAGTATAAACAAACCTCTTACTCGGGCTGAGTGGAAATTTTCTCCACTGGCTGAAAAACCTCATGCCAGACTTTTTGAAGTTCTTTTTGTGAAGCTTCTTATTCTGATATTGTAAACTATTTCACCACAGAAGATACATATTTTCTTTTTTAAATTTTTCCCCCTTTGCTGTTTCAGAATATAGGTAAGGGCATAGTATGTTCGTGGCATTATTTTGGAAACATGCTTTGGATTTTTTTTAAAGCATTTTTTGTGCCTGGTAAGCTTTCCAAAATTCCATTATTGTCTTAACTCAATCTCTTATTTAGTAGATACTTAAAAGCTAGCTGGAAGTACTAGAAACAGTGTTCTCAACAGTTCTGATGCATCCATTGACTGTTCAAATTGTCTAGCTCTAAAGTTTATAGCTTTTACTGTTTGAGTGAATGAATTGCCAGAAGGGCTTGGGAGAGGCAGAATTCTCTGGACTGTTCATGGAGTTTCAGTTGTTTAATTTAAATATATTACTCAAAATTAAATTTCTAATTTGCCTCTGGACTTGGACTGTGGCAAATGTAGAAATGGCTCTGTGACTTTATCTTTGGCTTTTTTGGCTCTGTGGTCATTAGCAGTCTTGCATTGAAGATAATAAAATTTAAATGATCATTTTGCAAGCAAAGATAAATGTGTTTATTCTTATCTTTATGGATAGGTCAAGATGACTTAAAGGCTAGGGGGTTGAGTTGTACAAGAAGTCCAGGCATGAGCAGTAATTCAGAATCTCCTGCTCTTGTGAATGCCTCTTACTCATTCTGCTTGTCTACTGCAAGTCAAAACACATCTGAAAATTCTTTGGAGGCTAATGATTGCTTGTGGCTTTTTGTAAAGTACGTTACATTGTATTCAAAGCTAGTCACACATGTATTTAATCCTGTGCTTTGTGAGAAATATGAGTTAAAAGATTGTAAACAGAGACCAAGACATCAGTCTGACATCAGTTTAATTTGTCAGTGCACGCAAGGGGTAAACTTGTGTTCCATTCAAATGACACACTCATACATCTTTTGTCTTGGCATATAGTAAAGCTTTTGTTTTATTTGGCACAGTTAATGTATTTTAAGGTAGCAGTTGCGCTGCCTAGATTTAGTCAAGTGCTGAAAAAGATTGTTTTGATTCTTCAAGTAAGTGTTGAGTGTGGTTTATCATCTTATTTGTATTCCATCATCCTATTTGTATTCCATCATCCCATTTTACAGCCCAGGTTACTAGTTTTAGAAAGAAGAAATGGCTATCTTTGCTTTGTCTTTGAACATCTGTATTTTGTGAAATTGAAGCAGTTAAAAAGTTATTCCTCCATCCTTTTTGTGTTCTGGACTGTGTACTTCTAAACATGCTTAAAAAATTTTATATACTTTTTTTTTTTTCCTCCCCAAGAGCATTTCCTGTGTCCTACTGAATTTCTTGTTTGTATCTTACACTCCAGTGACTGCATCAGATAAGATACTGAAGTTCAAGAAGGGAATTTTGTTTAATTCTAGGTGTTCACTTCTTGTCCAGAAATAAGCTGGAAGTATTCATTTTGGAAGACCTGAGCCTAAAACTCTTTTGGTACCAAAACAAAATGCCTCCTTTTGTGTGCTTTCTCCTGTGTCCCAACCTGCTTCTCACATCCTGTGTCCTTTGCATTTTCTAATTTTGTATTGGTTTCTCCACTCAGTGCTTGCCTGACCTTACTTCAGGTGGCACTTGTGGCATACCAGATACACAGGACCATAGCCAAGCGTTTTGGTCAATTGAAACATCAGCATCCAGTCTGACTAGGTAGTATAACTAGCCCAGGACCTGTCTAGGTCATCTGTATCTTATCTTACCTTTCTTTAAACGTGTGGGTTTAGCCCAGCTTCCAGTGACTTCAAAATAGTAACTATTACATGTGCTGGGCCAGCACTACATAATGTTGTCAGCTCCGGTGGTGTCTCCTAACATGCAGACCACCTAGGACATACGTGTTGCAATCTTATTCAAGCTTTGAATATAGTAATTTTAACTAATCTGGTAACAATGCTGAGGACTACGTGGTAATGAGTTGATTTACCCTCAAGCCCTCAGGGAGTAGCAATGCAAGAAAACCAAACATACCTTAACTAGACGTCCCTTCCCAGGAGCTGCAGATCTCTTGAAAACTAAGGCATTCCTATACTGTGTAGTATACTGTACTGATTTTTAGTGACCTTTAGACTTTACTGGGGATGTGTAAGCAAAAAGTTGGAAACAACTGCATTATTTCTTCTTAATCTGTTACTTCATTTCTAAACTCCTTAAATCTACAGTCAGAATTTTGGCTCATCACTACCTTAAAATTCCTCTCTTTCTGATGCTTGCTGAGAGCAGTATGGCATTCATTTCCAGTGCGCAAATTTCTGAACTTGTTTTGATGATACTAGGTGTAACTGGGGTATGGAGCCAAACTGCGTAATGGCTGCAAGGTCTGTTTGTGAACAGCTGTTCTGCATTGGCAGCCTGAACCAGAGCAACCATTTTTACACTGAAATAATAGCCACATACTCCGCATTTGCATGTTGTTTGCAGCTTCCAGATTGAATACTGGCAGTGGAGGACACAAATAGGTAATGCGGTAAGGTGCTATTGAACAAGAAACAGAAATAAATGGTGTCTGATGTGTATTTGTGACCTCCAGCCTTGCAGTGTCAAGGTGATGGGTGAGGGTTGGTTAGATTTCAGATAACTGTCCTCTCGTTGACTGCTGAATTTGCTACCTGTACTTTTAAATTGTCTCAACTTTGTCTCTTCTAGGAAAAACAAAATGAAGGAACTAGTGTCAAACAGTACAACCAATATATCTCAAGCCAGAAAAGCTGTGGAGCAATTAAAAATGGAAGCATACATGGATAGGATGAAGGTAAACTTAGATTTATTGTTGATATTTTTAATTCACTTACTAGTTTGTGATGCAGCCTTCCTTTAATATTGCAGAAAGAGTCCATCGGCTGAAATGAAAAAGCTGTGTTGAGCTATAAAACAATGTTCAGTACTGTGAATTAGTTATGTAATACCTGCTTGTTATTCACATAAAGTGAAGTGACTTCCAAGGACTGGCTTCTAGTCTGCTTCTGTATGAGTGCCTTTTACATAAGTTAGAAGTGGTATTCTGTGAAATATTTAAAATCAGCTGGCAGATGCATGGGTGCACTTTTTTCTCACCTGTAGCTGAATATAAATGCAGTCAAGGTTTCTTGGTTCTTCTCCTTTAAGTACCGGAATAAGTCTTTAAGATACTGCAATACTTTTGAATAATGATGAGCTGAATTGATCTGGTTTTGTTTTAGCACAGACATGTCTGTGTACATGTCTGTGTACATGTCTGTGTACATGTCTGTGTACATGTCTGTGTACATGTCTGTGTACATGTCTGTGCATGATTGCAATGTTTAGTTACAAACTTGGTAACATTTAGAAATGTTCATAGAATCATAGAATAGTAGGGACTTCTAGAGATCATCGAGTACAAACCCCCTGGCAAAGCAGGATCACATAGGGCATTTCACACAGGAACACATCCAGGTGGGTTTTGAAAGTCTCCAGAGAAGGAGACTCCACAGCGTCTCTGGGCAGCCTGTTCCAGTGCTCTGTCACCCTCACAGGAAAGAAGTTTCTCCTCATGTTGAGGTGGAACCTTCTGTGCTCAAGTTTATACCCATTATTCCTTGTCCTCTTACCAGGCACTACAGAAAAGAGATTGGCTCCTTCCATTTGACACCCATCCCTCACATATTTGTTGTATGTTAAATTCTTAATGTAGTTTTAACTCAGTCTGTTTGTCCATCCATTCTGTGCACTGAAATTCAGCACATAGTCAGCATAGGGGCAATATTATGTAATTATGATTTTAAAATAGGAACAGATCATAAACTCACTAATTAGAAATATGGTATTTAGAAATATTAATGCAATTCACATGAATAGTCTATCTTGCTGTATGGAAGTAGAAATTCCGGTTGCTCCATTTTGTTGCACTTTTTAGCCATGTAAGACCATCGAATTTGCAAAACTATAGTTTCTATCTTATGTAGTGTCTTGACAAATTCATCACGTAATAGATGGCTGTTCACAGAGACTTCCCTATTTCCTTCAGTAAGGGAAGGTCTGACTTGTCAGTGTTCTGTGAGGCTACTCCCCTGATTCAGGCCATATTGCAGCTTCAGCAACAGCAGAACTGACCAGAAGGAAAGGGTGTGCATGAGTGGCAGAGGAAGGGGTTAGCAAAATGTGGCCCAGTTTATTGGAGTTTGAAATTGTTGAACCTTAGTAGATTGTCTTAAACTTGCTTTGTATAATCAGTGGTAACTTTCATGTACCACATCATTAGCTTGGTTATGCAGATTGCTTCATTAGTTAGATGTATAACGTTCTTAATTACATATGTAAGAAAGACATGGGTTATTTTTACAGTTAGTGTAATTAAAAAGAACACAGTTATTAGCAAGTGTGGCAGACCTAAAAAAGAGATAGCTTGAAAGTGCAATTATTTCACCTTTCAAAACAGCTTGGGACCAAAAAGTCACCAAAGAAAATCTGATGTGTTTCAGTATCCTGAGAGTTCCTATATTAACGTAAACCAAAGACAATTAGCAAAATGTCTATGCCTTGATTTGTAGAATTTCCTTGAACAAGTATTTGAGGGATTGTGAGAAGACGTTGGTTGGCTTTTTATTCCCTTTTAATCTTGAAACAATTGTGTTTTTCAGTATAGTCAAATTTTAATGAGAGACTTCCCAGTGGTTTCAGCAAATTTTGAGTTCTTGGAGTAAAGGTAGAGAAATGAACTTACTTCTTTTTTTCTGGTGTTTTGCATTGGCTTAAACTAGTTAGACATTTAAAAAAAAGATCAGCGCTTTCCAAATAATTTAATTAAACACTGTTTTGCAAGTAGCTGTAGCCAAGTGGTTGCTCCCATAATAGACAAGAACACATTGTTAATGTTGAAAAGGTGCCTGTGTTATTGACTAGGGAAATCAGAAGTTCCAGCTCATTTTTCTACTACAGAGGCACTTTGTTTTCCACGCACAGTAGCTGCTGTAATCAGAAAGGGTTGGGTCTGCTCAATTAAAGTCTTGTTGTTAGAAGTATGTTGATAATTGCCCCTTCTCTGCTGTGTTGTGGATTTTCTGGCTGATTTAAAAATCAAGTCCTATCACTAGTCAGACCAGCAAGCAGTGCAGCATTTTGAGGTTCCACAAAGACAACTCACTTTTGAGGTGTGACAGAAATGGGACAAGGTAAAAGGGGACGATGAAGTTACCAGTGCATTGATTGGTAGTTGGAAGGCGTACTGCTGTGGTGGGTTTTTGTAAACTGTAAGAATCCCAGAAGGTTCATAACAGAACCTGCCTTGCTTCCTGCAGAAGGAACAGCTAGAATTATAATGGAGAAGTAAGTCGAAAGCAGGAGGTGCAGATTCCAAGCTAGGAAACATCAAATGAAATCAGATGAACAGTGTCTTCATGACTAGTAGAATAATGTGTCTTCTAAAGGTGCTAGCAGTGAAGTTGAGAAAGCAAAGATAATATTGGTGCTTTATTTTTATATATTTTTTTATTTTATTTTTATTGGTGCACAGTTGTCCCCAGAATAAAGCACTATTTCATCTTCTCTTTGCAACAGAAAAGCAAGAAGGAGTACTCTGACATTTAAGAATCTTGGTGTATCAGTTATTATTTCATTTTCTTTCTTTCTTAAGAAGGTAGAAAATATTCCTAACTGGTTCTGAATAGTGTTGGGGGATAAGTGCTGGAATTGCCAATAAATGTGTATGAATCTCTTTGTTTTAGATGTAAAGGATAAGCAGAGTGGGTGTCGTAGCAAAAGTGGTAATTAGTCACAATCCATGACAAGACAGATGACATTGTAATTGCAGCATTTTGCCCTGTCATTGAAGCTTATAATTATTAGTGCAGCTAACAGGATTATGTTCTAACTTTGGCTGTTTTTAATCACCTCTGTTATTCTGAAATATAATGGTAAAATTTCACAGTCCTCCTGAGCCTAATTCTTTAAAGCATCAGGGTTGAGTGTTTTAGTTTTGTTGGGGTTTTTTTTGGTTGGTTGGTTGGTTGGGTTTGTTTTGTTTTTTCCTTTTGGTAATTTGACAACCAGATGTATTTTTCACCACACAGAGTAAAAGTAATTGTATAAAATGTGAGATTGATGTGATACCTGTATACTCCATGCCCTCTATCTTTGCACTTTAAAAGATTTAAAAAAATGAAATGTTAACTTTCTGTTAGAATTAATCAAACTGGAGTATGATTTTTTTTTTCTTTAGGCACTTCTGCAATATGTGTAGATTAATTTGAATCTGCAGACCAAGCTGTATTGCGTAGGAGAGCTGCAATGATAAATGTTACCTTCATTTGAATATTCAAATTACATGTGTTTATTTTAATTCTTGATAGAAGCTATTCTGAAACTGTCCATTCAGCTACAAACAAACCTAAAAATGAGTAAAAGCTATGGTAGAGTGGCCTTCATTTAACTTCCTCCGTGACACAAATAGGATGATCAGCACGTTATTTTGTATAGTAACAAACCCCAGTGTTGGCCATTAGGCAACCTCCGCATGCTGACATAGACTAAAGCAGCCAGCTCTGCTGTAGCCTTAATGCAGTGCTCAATGCAGAGGTCTTCCGCCGCTGCTGTTCTGAATAATAACACTGAGCAGGGAACTCGCTGGAGGCAACATTGTGTTTTGCTCCTCTTTTTGGCCACGGTTCTGACTTTGCCAGCACTGCTCCCAGCCACAGGAACCAGTGTTTTCATTGCTCCTGGAACGTGATCAGCTAACTTAACTCCCCGTAGTAAATGGTCATCATTTTACTGCACAAGCCTGAGCTACTCCAGTTTAAGTGAAGAAATGGCCATAATTCAGTTTTATAACCGCTGTAACCCAATGAGATGCTTTCTTTCCAAACCTTTTATTTTTTAAAGGATGAAAATACATGGCCTAGTACAGGTTTAGTGTGTGACAATGTGCCAAAATGTGATCGGATTCTTCAGTTCCTTGTTGCGGTTTGTTTTCTACTAAATTAAAATTTGGCTCGTCTAAAAAAGCAAACTGATCTGTGATTTAAGCACTGTGATGATGAAGAAAGTGCTTGCTCACCTTCATGGTATTCCTACCAGCATTAGAGGACAAATTAGAGACAATTTATGTTGTGCTTTTGTTAGTGAAAATCCTCTTTACTGTTACATGATGTACAGCAATATGTAGAGAAACAGAAAATTACATTACTCAGTTTATCCCTTCTAAGAACAGTGATTGAAATTGTATTTCTCTTCCATCAAATGAAAAGCAACATACTTGAGCTGATGTTTCTTATCCATGCATTGATCAAACAAGACAGTTAAGGGAAGATCAATCTGTTGAAGTCCAGTTTTGCTTCTCTGCTCTTGTAGGGTCAGTCTACTTAAAAACATCGTTCGTTTCATGAGTAAAATTAAGTTAATTCATTAGCTTAATAATTGAAGATTAAAATGTGAGGGGCATCTTTAATAAACTGTTTCTGGGACCCAGAGAATTAGCCTAGCTGTTGTTCATTAGGTTTTATGGCAGTAACATTTATTATGACACAGCACTGAAAATGTCATGGAGCTTTTTGTGGGCACCTGTGGCTCTGAGTTTGACTTGCTCTTTTGAACGCAAAAGTTCAGGAATTAATTAGATTATAGAACTGCCTTAATTTGAGATGCACAGCTGAGTTGAAGTACAACAGAAAAGTGAAAATGTGTATGTTAAATAATTACAAATGTACTAGTGTTCGTCATTACTTGAAAATACATTTCTAAAATGCTGTGCTGATACATTCCTCCTAACATGACTGGAACCATGCTAACCTCCTCTTCAGTGGATGCGTTCCACGCTAGTTTATACTTTACTGAGGTACAGCATAGGTCATTAGCAAAGAAAAGTTTTTTTTCTGTCTTTTGATCTTTTTGGAGCTTGACAAGAATTTTGTAGTCTGTCTACATTGCACCTGGCTTTGGAGAATCTGCCTTTTAAAAATTCGCAAGTAAATTTAAATGACAACTGGAGTATGATAGGATTCCTAAGTTTTCTGTTTCTTCCTTACAGGACTACCTCTATCCTAGACACTGCTCTCACACCCTAAGCCTCATCCTTTTCTCATTGCTTAACAAGTATCTAATTGAAATACGTCTGAAAATAATTAACAATCCTTTCTTTGTACTTTGAAGTGTGTAATTTTCCACACATTTTTGTTTGACCTGCTTCTCTTTGGAGAAGCACCGATCCTTCTGAATATCTCTTGATTTGCACAGTTTAGTGCTCAGTCTTCTGCTTTGCACTGGCCCAGCAATCTGTTGTTCGCATGTAGCGTCTCTGCCCCCCCCTTGTGTCTTACAGGACAATTCAAAGGAAAAGTAATTCTAAGTAACCTGAACACCCTTGCCTTCTCTGCTAGGAGGATAATCTACACTGGGGTGCCAACCATAGCTACTCTATGGGTTTAAGAATTCTACAAAGGCATGTTTTAGTCGATATTTAAAAATACATAGTTGTTTTCTTCCAGAAGTTAATTTAAATTTCATGCAAATCCTGATCCAACATCCACTGACTTCATAGGTCTAATCTGAAGCCTACTACAGGCTGGACTCATGCCAAAGCAAGCAGGGTGTGGGGAAGCTAAAGCTTACAGCGGTAACACACCTGCTAAAAAAAATACCAGAAATCCAGTTTGTTCTTCTTGTTCTCTATAGCTGTGCAAACATGCTGACCTCAAAGTGTTTGAGTTGGGAGAAGCTGTCATGGTTCTCAGAGAAAAGCCTTTTTTGTGAGGACTTCCTATATCATTTTCTCAAGTATCATAATATTGAAAACACAATAATTAAACAATGCAGAGAGATACAGATAGCTGTAAGTATCTTGCTGAGCAGAACAAAAATGGTTCACATATACGTTCTGAAATCCTGAACAAATAAATGTCACGATGGCCTAATGTCACCAATATGTATTGTTATTATGGCACAAAGGTGCAAAGGTTACAATGTCTCGGTTGCAGCTGAAATGGTTTAATAGTTCATGTTTTTGTTTCATGCAAAATACCCCGTATGCCAACACACTGTAACATTTCTGTAGGACATCTCAGTAAGCATAAATCAACATTCTCAGTTTGGAGACTTTAGAATTGTTAATTTTAGAAGTATAAAAAAGTTTAAGTTGAAATTAATGCTATGAATAAAATGCTACTTACAGTAGCTTATTAAGCAGAAGGTACTAGTCTGTCTTGAAAAGAGCAATATTTAGCTTACATGAGAGCTATGACACATGATGACCAAGTTTTGCTCCTGATTTATTATTTTGTTTTAATGTCGTGGTCGTGTGCCTAAAGAACTTGTTTGTTTTGTGCCCAGAGGAGGAAAGGGAAGAGAAAGTGTTTGTGGAAAACCTTACAAGCAGTGACAGGGATTAAGAGCTGAAGTGGGCGGCCTCTGCAGAAACACAGTCTTCAAGGACAATCCTTTCTGCTTATTGGCAGTTAGCATATACATCTTTTAATGAGTATATGCTCCTGACCATCTTCCTGATTGAGAGGAACAGCTGAACATGAATCATATAAATTGGTATCATCTCATGTCGCTATGTTAAATAAAACATATATAAGGATTACTAGGACGAGTAAGAGCAAATCAGACTTGTGGTCTCTAGTGATTTAAAGGATAAACCCATCTGGTCCTGTGCTATTGTAGCCTCCGTTACTATATGTTATATGAAGAATATTTGTGCAATGCTGATTGGTTGAGAATTGTTACAGTAGTTCTCTCTTCTCTTCTACTAGGTGTCCAAGGCTGCAGCAGATTTATTGGCATATTGTGATGCTCATATTGCAGAAGATCCCCTTATTATTCCAGTGCCTGCATCTGAAAATCCCTTTAGGGAGAAGAAACTCTTTTGTACTATCCTTTGAGTCAGTTTTCAATTAAAAATGTCTTCAGATAAAATTTGGTATCAGTGTTGCATGCTTTTAGTTTTAGCATTTTTTTCTTCAGATGTCAATACTTAGCCTGTAACTACAATATTTTTAGAAGGTAATGCATTTTCTGTTAAAAAATAATAATAAAAACCCCCAAAACCTAAAAATTCAAGGTAATCCTTACCTTTTAGACCAGTGTACAAGTTTAATTTCAGTTCTTCATGAAAATTCTTTTGGTCTTAATGGAAGTATTGAGTATAGTATCAAATTGTAGATATCCTTGCCAGTGATAGATTTTTCTGAGACCTAAATGAATTATACCAATTCTGAAACTATTTTTAACATTCTTATTTTCTTGGGAAAGTGAATTTAATTAACTGCCTTTACAAATTTTTATCTAAAAAGAGTAGTGTGACCTTTCCTCAAGTAGCATTATGTAGGAAGAATTGCCAGTGATTTACAATGTTTGGAACAATCAGTCTTATACAGTAAGTGGTATTTATAAATATGTTTTGTGAAGATTGTAATAAACTTTACTACAAAACCAGTCTTAGTAAAGCAACATTGTAACTACAAGCAAAATGAAGATGTATAGTTAAACAACAGGACTGCATCAATAAAACTGTAGAAAAACGTGGCTGCTTGTATCTTAATTTGAATCATGATGATTTAAATTATTTTAGAGAGTAAACTGAACTGTGATCGCCTGTTTGTGAGGGTCTTAGTGGAGTGGGTAAATCTACCCTGATCAATACAGGAAGGAGATTACATTTTTAAGCAGCTGTCTACATGCTTTTGCCTATGAGAGCAAGACTTTACGGGGATGGAGTAATGGTAATTGAGGGATCTAGACTATGCAGCAAGACCACTGTGCCAGTGACAGCCAGTATGTTGTATTTGCTACCCACAGTTTAGTTCGTGAGGTAAGTTACCAGCAGGTAATTCATGGAGGTTCTTGAAGGCTTTTTGGATTGACTTTAAGTGCAGTGAGAGGAAAATAATTAGGTATGGAATACGACTGATATGTCTTCTTCAGGAATTAAAATTAAGGTCAGCCAAGGCATCTAGAGGAAACAACAGTTACATTCTAGACTTTTTTTTTTTTTTTAAATCTGAAAAAAAAAAAGTCAAAAGCTTTCTCTGTTCTGATACATTAAGGAAGTTCCATCACTGCAGTACTGTGTGTGTGCAGTGTGTCAGTACACTGGAAATGCCACTCCTTGGAAATGCCTGTGAAGTCAGCCCCATACCTAAGGTGGAGGACGGTTTCATTGGAGAACCACACTAGTCTGACTGGGTCGAAGCTCTGAACAGACACCCGTAACAGAATGAGCTTCCTCCCCACAAACTTGTATTCCATGAGCATCTTAAATACCTGCAAGGCAAAGACTAGCTGAGGAACTGAGGGCCTTGGGATCTACTTAAATGATAAATTAAGATGCTAAAAAAGAGCGGTTCGGTGAATGAGGTCGTATGCATTTAGCCCAAAGTGCCTATACATGCTCCAGCTTATTTTTAGCAGTTTCCATCAGTGTTTTTCGTACTGTTTTGTGCAGTGGAAGTACAAGATGTCTGTATTGTACAGGTTTTGTTTCCTTTGCCAATTAATTTGTATAATGTGCTGTACCCAGCTGTATTCAGCTATCCACCTAGTCACGCAAGGCAGGTGGTTTTGGACTGTGGTTCGCTGCTGTCCAGCTCATTCACCACATTTGCCTAACACAGAACCTCTATGTTAATTTACTTCTTGTAACATTACGAAAAAAAAAAAAACCAACCCACAATCTTCCTTCTAATCAGTAGGCATTTAGAGGTTTGGGTTTTAATTTGGCAGGTGAAGACATCAGTAGTCTAGTAGGCAGAGAGGTGCTTCACAGTACCTGTTCTGAAAAGCATTCAGATGTCTTGACCAGGCCTTGTCTTGGCTACATTTGTCCTTGGTTTCTATTTCAGTTTTCAGCTTAAGATTCCCATTCCTCCAAACGAGAATATCTTTTAATGCGTGGTGTGTTCAGCTTGATTATGGGAGGTAGGAAAATAGGCTTTAGCTAACTGAGTAGCTATTTTATTGGAAGTGAAATAAAAATGGTTTTCTGAAAATACTTGTAAAAAAGGAGCAACAAAATGCTTAATAAGGTTCTTTAGGGAATCCTTCCTACACTGTACATGATTTGGTAACTGCGCTGATCACCATGGCAACATTTTCATTTGTCCTTCCGCATGTATGGTTTTAGCTGGAACAGCAAGGGAGGGGAATATAGGGCATACAGCTTTAGTCTCAAAGGCTTTGTAACAACTTGCATTTGTGGCTCAACCTTAACATTCCCATCTAAAATAACAGCATTGCCACAGCTTATTACAGTACTGCAAACAGCTTGCTTTCTGTTTCCACTTAACATTAGCATCCGAGGTCCTGAGATTGAAACATTTCACAGTAGTTTTGAGCATTGCTGGTTACAAGAGCTGCATTTACAAAAAATCTATTATTATTATTCAGCAGAGGGGAATGTCATTCTTTTAGACTTAAGGTTTTTCTCCAAAATTTTTCTTGAAGTAGTTGTGAATGTGTTGGACTTATTATGCTTTCAATAGCCGCTTCCCATGTTTGTGTTTTCTTTCACCGGTTCATAATTGTCATTGAGTTAAAAAAAAAAAAAAAAAAGTATCTCTTAAGATGGTTTTGTACTTCTAATTTAAAAAAAGGAAACACATGGAGTACTATAAATTCCGTATTTATTTTAGCAGATGTCTATAATGTAGCTGAAGAGGTTAAACTGTAGAAGTGTCACTCCTTAGTGGAAACCAGGACAGCTTTCTCTAATATCATTGGGCCTTATTTACCAGTTCCTTGAATGAATCTATACTACTGGCAAACTGCGAATTTGAATGGGGGGAAAAAAGTGGGGTGAGGGGAGACCTGGAAGATCACCTTGAAATAATTGTAACAGCTTTGGATCACATAAGAATATATGTCTTTATACAAGAACACCATCAAAATACTGACTCATCTAGGGTTTTTTTATGCCAGTTTGATCTACAAATCATCATTTAAAAGAATGTTCTTCCCTCCAAACCATAAAATGCCTTTGTCATTATATTTTTTTTGCTGCTTTGACCTTTGTGGTGGTTTAGATAACCTCCTATTGATAGTTGAGTTTTGTGCTCAAACATCTTGCCTCAAAGTTAACAGGAAAATATCCAGAAATTCATGGACATTTTTATAAAATTCAATACATATTATATCATGAAGTGTAGCATGGTTAAAAAAAAAAAATAAATAAAGCGCTCTAGAAATGTGTCTTTGTTTCACAGTAAGGTTTCCTATGGGCTGCAGCAATGAGTTTTTATTTTCATCAAACTGCCTGGTGTGATTCCCACTAACTTCAGTGAGAACAAGACCAGGCCTGTTACCCTCCCAGCATTGTACTCCCCTCTCTCTCTCGGTTGCATTTCAGGCCCAGAAAATAATGTGTGCTCTCTGCTAGCAGTGTGAGTTGGGGCTGTCATCTCACGGAATGAAAACTTCAGAACAGACACTGGATTTGAGGCATTTTTGACTTATTAGCAATCCTTTCTTCATATCCTAGTGCTTCCTGCTCTGATGAAATGAGACTTCTCAGTAGTGGTTTAATGGTAAATTTTAATGCATCGGTAGCACTTGTAGGACTGGCTGTTTTGCATTTTTCAGATTAATCTCCTTGGTTTACCTTGAATTTAAAATGTAATCATTTCAATACTAAAACCTGTTTTCCTTCTGTCTTATTATGTACTAAATTCCCCTTCTTTGCTTCCTACGCCATGTATTAAATTAGCAGCAGGGTGCTTGGCTGGTGCTGATAGGTGACATTTTTATGACAGCCTCTACAAAATTATAGTTGAAGGAGGGGAAAAAATGGTGGGAAATTTAAGTTATTCTAGGTCACCATAGCTAAAAATAAATTAAAACTTTGCTGTCAGTGACGCAAAGGTAAACACAGGAAGTGCTGCCAGCTGATGCAGGACATCAAAACAAAGCATTTTTGCAGTGATTTACAATAGGATTATCTCCAGAAGAAGGAAAGAACGCTTCAAGACCAATGGCCTGTAAAGGTGCATATTAAAGCATGGAACTTCAGTATAGCAGTCATTTATCCAGTTGGGTTTCTGATGTCAAAGGCATAACAAAAAATGTACTTTGGGATGATCTGATTATATAGTTTTTTCTGTCTCTTCATTGTTTGGGGGTAAAAATCTATACACATATTTCTAGAAAATGCCATAGTTACAGCCTTCCTCGGGGTCTGCATCAGAATTGGGATTTAGTTATTCAAGGAGACTAATGAAAACTTGAGGGCAGAGTGGTTCCTAAGAAATAGAGATTTTTTTGTTCTGAAAACAGTACTTAAAAGTCATTTGACTGACTTAAATAGTACGGTAATGTGTGAAAAAATAGTGGGGAAAATAAGTGCTATATAAAATATTACAGGCACTAACCTTTAGGGAGAATTATATTTGGAACAAATATTGTAGTTTGCATCTAACTGTATTCAGCTTTATAGCACTATTAAATAAACTACAGCCATAAATACCAGAACTGGTATGGGAACAACTTTTCTGTCTGTTAGAGGAAGATGTACGTCTAAGTTTGTCAAGTACATTTACATCACTCACACTTGTGAACAAACAAAATGAACAGCTTTACCCTAAAGCAGGGTTTTTTGTTTTTTTTTCCATTTCCAAAATTCCTATTACAAGTACAAATTGCACGGAACTGTCTATTACTGCCACCTACTGATGAAGGGATAAACAGCCGACTGAAACAGAAAAAAATAATCAAGGTCAACTAGAAAGGACCTCGAAGGGGGATTTTCAATTCATTTCAATTAATATGCATACTGTTAGAAACAGAGACACTGCACTTTTGTTTGCATGGTCTGCATCGCCTGTCAGTGTGGTACTGCTGAGGTGTGTGGTTCAACTTCACACTTCAGCTCCAGACTCCTCTCAGTTTAGGAAAAGACAAAAGTCCAGTACATGATTTGGTTAAATGTCAGGTGTCTAGCTAAAAAACACTGGAAAATTCTGGGTTTATCCATTGGAGTTGCTGTGTACTCCCCTCTTGAATTTCATTTTCCCATTTCACATGTAATTCAGGTCCCTGTTCCTCATTGCCACTGTGCCACCAGTTGTGCCACCACTTGCACTTCTGACTTTCTTTGCTCCCTTGAGTAGGTGATGTGACTGCAAACAGTAGTAAAGCCTGGCTCTAGGGATGGGCAGGCCCCTGGAGCAGTGAGCCGCTAACAATCTCTCCTGTTGGCCACCTTCTTTGCAGAACCGTGCAACATCACCGTGCACTATTCCTTCACACTCAAACTTTGGTCCTGGCGGCTGCATTCTTTTATTTCAGGATGAGGTTTTCTTTCTATAATTTGGAGTCTAAGCCAAATAGTTCCTCAGATGCCATGGCATAATATACAGCAAGAACAGAGCTTAGGCCACTGCCTATGCTTAGAAAAGCATTTTACAGAAAATGCATTAGGCACGCTGTAAGAACGTGTTTCAAAAGACCACCCATTCCACAAGATCTATTTGTTGCGTAGTCTTTCACTGTACCATATCCTGTTGTGCCTTTGAACTTTAGGCTGCATACTTGAGCCCTTCATTCTTTCTATAGCATGCTCTAAAGAGATGTGCAATTTTTTTCAGTGAGAGGGAGGAATGAACCAGACTTTATAGATTGTGACTTTTAAAAAACCTTTCAAGTAGTGGTGACTTTAAAGATCTTTAGAGTGTAACCACCTCTCTCTGGCAAGTGTGGCTCACATGACTTTTGGCTGTAAAATTAGCCTTAACTTTCTTGTTGCAAAGACTGTTCACTACCATGGTTCTTGTACCAATTCTAGTCCGAGAGGTTTTCCCCTGGAGAGCACAATCAGCTTTTATCCTACTCATCAGAACACAACACACGGATTTCCAATATGTATCTCTGCAGTGCTGATCAGAATATGTTAGGCATATCCTTAAAAGATCTAGAGAAAAAACTTCAGAAGCTAAGATTTTACTGAAAAAAATACCTCAACAGAAACTTTGAGAATATAAAGAATGTTATAAATAATAGCCCCTCTCAGGTCTTTTCTTCTTCTACAAATGGAATAGGCAAGATAGAAAGGGCGGTGGGGTGGCTCTCTATATTAGGAAGTGTTTTGATTGCATGGAGTTCAACAAGTGTGACGAATTGGTCGAATGTTTATGGGTAAAGTTGAGGCAGGCCAATGAGGCAGATATCCTGTTGGGAGTTTGTTATAGACCACCCAACCAGGATGAAGAGGTTGATGAACAGTATAAGCAATGCTCAGTTAATGAGCAGTTACTCAATACTATTTTGGTGTCTTTATTCATTGTGTAGCCCCAGGCTTGATTTACTCACAAATTCTGCTTTCAGTGTAGAACTATTCCCTGATGAGCTTCTCTGTGGTGCTCATCACGAATTGCTTCACAGAGTATCTCCACAGTATCCTGGAGGAATGCGAGGGTGGAACTATTCCCATCTTACAGTGGGAAGCTGAGGCAGAGCCTGAATGGAACGGGTGAGAGTGTCAGTACCTGCCTCTTCAGAGTAGTTAGCTCTTTCATCATCTCACACAATGCTCCCATTTGCTCAAGCTTCTGCTGTGAATGCTCAACTCTACAAACTGGAGTGACTTTTGCAAGTCAAACACACAGAATCTCAGAGAATAAAGCAATGTGAAATGTTTAGTTTCATGATTTTCCTGGTATCGCACATGGGCAATGACAGAACCCAGTTCTTCCAAGCAGCAGTGACCCTTAGCCTTGTAACACTATTTCATGGTCCCACCTCATTTACCTCGCGTCTTCTGCAACAAATGAAGCAGCTATCTGGTGCATTCTGCAGCAGAGAACATCTATCCTAAAGCAGGGTAAGCACCATGAGGGGAAAATAGCACTGAGTCATGTAATTATTTTTTTTTAAATTAAGTATTGGTCAAATATTATCTATCCAATGATAGATAATAATGAAATTATGAATAATACATGGCTAGTCTGCTTTGTAATCCCACCAACAGCTGAACTCTTTACCTGGCATGTGATTAAAAACTGTATTTGCTGTCACAGGTTTCAACAGAACTTCCTCTAAACTTTACTCTCTTCTGTACAAGCATCCTGAAATCTTTGTGCCACTTGTTACAAATAATTGTATATTGCCTGTGCATGAAGTAGCTAACTCAGCCAGCTGGCTGTTGCCCGATTATTGGATATTTGGTGGGGTTCAAAAATCTCTGCAAGACATTCCCCTGGTTGTTCTGAGATGTGCCTGTTGAGATTTAGCTGCTACCATACAGGTGGTTTGGAGTCCGGTCTATTTCTAATTGCCATGAACATGACAAGGAGGCAAGACTGTGAAATTTATTACTGCTGCAGTGGTATGTTTGGATAACCATAATGTCCTGCAACCCAATTTTGGATGGTAGTTACCAACTCTTGTGCAGGTTAGACTGAGTCTGATTAAAAAACCAAACCATCTAACTGAACAACACCTTTCCAGAAGCTGACAAGGATATTCTAATTTATGCCTCTCTAGAATAGAGGATGGTGACTTGACAATCCACCAGGATGCTCAAATGATCACTTTGTGAGAGAACATGAAATTTGAACTCCAGCTTTCTGTAAAGGAAAGTGAATTGAGGAAATTTGGGTTAGCTTTCTCTGAATACAATGTCAGAGCTGTTTTGGTTGCTAGATTGTTGCAACACCAATGAAAGGAAGACCCTACAGAATATTCTTGGACCTCAGAGAAGTCAGTCTAAACTGTGGCTTCTGCCACAAATCAGAGCTATGTGCCAAAACTCTAAAATTTCTGAACAGAAAACACGAGGGAAGAAGAGCAAGGTACAACAGTGTTTTGCTCACCTAATGCAACAAAACATTAAGCCACTGCTCCAAACAGACATGAGGATGAAAAAATACTAAAAAAAAAAAAGGGGGGGGGTCAGCAAAATAATAGACAAATAATTTTAGACAAAACAATAAAATTTTTTCTTCATGGTCTTAAACTCCTTAAATGGAAGTTAATTTGTCATTAAAAGAATAATGCAATCATCAGGCACAGTTAGCATGGGTTTACAAAAGGAAAGTCCTATTTAACTAATTTGATCTCCCTCTGTGTTAGGGTCATGTGCCTAGTGGATGACAGGAGGGTGGTGGATGTAGTTTTTCTGGATTTTAGTAAGGCTTTTGATACTGTCCATCACAGCATCCTTCTGGACAAGTTGTCCAACTGTGGGATGAGAAGGTTCACGGTGCACTGAGTGAAGAACTGGCTGAAGGGCGGGACTCAAAGTGTTGTAGTAGGGCTACATCTAGCTGGTGACCAGTCACCACCAGTGTTCCTCAGGGCTCAATTCTAGGGCCAGTTCTGTTCAGTATATTCATCAACTATCTGGATGTAAGAGTTGAAGGCACCATTAGCAAGTTTGATGATGATACCAAACTGGGAGGTGCTGTTGAGTCTCTTGAGGGACAAGATGCTTTGTAGAGGGATCTAGATAGGTTGGAGCATTGTACTATGGTTAATGGCATGAAATTTAACTAGTCCAAATGCTGGACTCTGCACCTAGGACAGAGTAACACAGGGCACAAGTATAAACTGGGAGAGTAGTAGCTGGAAAGAAGTGACTGGAGAACAGCCCTGCAGAAAGAGATCTGGGGGTGCTGGTCAACAGCAGACCCAGTGTGAGTCAGTAGTGTGCCCTGGCAGCCAAGAGGGCAAACTGCATCCTGGGGTGCATCAAACACAGAACAACCAGACAGTCAAAAGAGGTGATTATCCTGCTGTATTCAGTGTTGGTGTGGCCTCACCTTGAGTACTGTGTGCAGTTCTGGGTCACACAATTTTAGAAGGATGTGAAGGTCCTTGAATACTTCCAGAGGAAAGCTGGTGAAAGGGCTGGAAGGAATGTCCTTTGAGGAGCAGCTAAGGACTTGGGCTTGTCTAGACTGGGGAAAAGGAAGCTGAGTGGCCTCATTGCTCTCTACAGATTCCTGAGAAGTGGAGAGGCAGGTGCTGAGCCCTTCTCCGTGGTATCAAGTGATAGGATGCACAGGAATGGTTCAAAGCTGTATCAGGTGAGGTTTAGACTGGACACTAGGAAGCATTTCTTTACTAAGAGGATGGTCAAATACTGGAACAGGCTTCCTAGAGAGGTGGTCAATGCCCCAAGCCTGTCAATGTTGAATAGGCATTTGGACCATGACCATAACAACATGCTTTAGCTTTTGGTCAGCCATGAGTTAGTCAGGTAGTTGGACTAGATGATCACTGTATGTCCCTTTCAACTGAAATAGTTCTGTTCTATTCTATTCTAACTTTTCAGAAATTATTAAATTATTTTAGCTGGAACTTACCAAACATTGCAGTATGAAACAAGTTGTTGTCACTGCGGCGCTCACCCTAAAGAACTAAAGTGTGGAAGAGCTTCAAGAAAGTCCGTTCTTCAACTGGGAAGCACTGGACAGCCTTAAAAAAAATAATAAAAAACCACTGCAATTTATGTACCCCACAGTTCTCAAAGTTCAGAGCTTCTTACCGATCCCAGCTACAGGGTATTTTATGATCAGCTGGTAAGAAGGGGTTGAAAGATTAAGTTCCACTGCAACCATGCCCTGAAGCATTTAACTGTGATGGAAAGAGTCAAATCAATGTGGTTTCTCTAAATGAAATACTCTTCCTTGACCTTTTCAGTTTTTTGAATCTCTTAACAAAGGAGAATGTAGAGTAGAATTGGTAGTCATACCATACCTGGACCAGTAGTCTCCCTTAGATAGCATTGAGGAAGGTAGCCATGGGCAAAATCTTGTTAGAGTCTTGCCTCCAGTGTACAAATGAGCACAGGCTTCATGCCACACCAGCTGCACGCTGTGTGCTGCCCAGAGCTTTCTATTAGCATCTCTTCATGTCTCTCCATCGTGGTTCTTAGAGCTGGCTGGTCACATACCATTGACTTTTTCTTGCTGCTGCTAATGACATAAGCTGGCAGGCCATCTTCTGCAAGACAGCCTGTTTTCCAGAGATCATTTTTTCAGGATTCCTTTGTCTGTCCTCAGAAGACCCCAGCGACACTGATGGCATTAGGCACTTGGGCATTAATAGCCGAAGCTGAGGAGTCTGGGAACTCCTCTGCATCTGCACTTCATCTGGATCAGAAAGTTGAAAGGCAGGGAGACGTCTGTTTGGGAACATAAGATCTATTTCTTCTAAAGATCCTAAGGAAGGTAAGGAAATGGTTATCATTCCTCAAGACAGACAGTGAATCTGTTTAGGTTATGAACACTGAGAAAAAAAAACAAAACAAAAAACAAACAAAAACCCAAACCAAACCAAAAATAAACCACACTCGTGGGATGCAAATTTACAACCCTTTACACTCCAAAAAAATCCTCCAATCTGTAATCTCTTTTAATATTTTTTTCTTTAAGCTACTGAAGGTGCAATGATTTTGTGAAATATAATCTATCAGTATTACTGCAAGGTATGGAGAAAGTTAAGCCCCAAATCCCTAAAATGGAATCTCTCAGCAGTCCTTCCTCTGCTTTCAGATGGAACACACAGAGATCAATAAAACGTACAACTCCCTGGGGACGAGCTCTGCTAAAACACATGCAGCTCTGCCCTGCTTCTTGCTCTTCTCAGCTGCTGCTAGTGTCCTAAAAAAATCTCAGTCACCCACTCGGGGCAATAATTATGCAGACAAACATTAAGAAAATGAATGCTATGGACTGGCTTGCTGTGGCTCGTAACTACAGCTCTGGTATCCATCAAGTCTTCTCTGGGTCAGACAAGAGATGCTTATCCAGAGGTATTATGCAAATTCAACAGAAGCATCTTAAGTTTGCAGGCAGCCTGGGGACTAAAATTTCTGTCTCTTTTTATCTCCAGCTCTTGTACCCAACATGTTGTGCCTGTACTGTACTTTGTGTGCCAGAAGTGACCACCTGAGTTTGTAATGTCAGAAGAGTAAATCTGATCAGAAAGCGCAGAATGAAATTTTTGAATAAAGGATACCTAGAATTGGCATAATGCAAATATAAATTTTCCATCTCCTGGGAAAATAATTTAATATTATCTAGAAGTCATATTCCAGATCCATTTGTCTTTTCATAGTGTATATATTCATGATTCTTAAATCACTGAGAAAAAAAAAGTCATTTTTATATGGGCCAAGAGTTTTCAAAAAGTGTGTCTTTTTGACACACTTTTATTGTGTCAAAAAGTGCCTCTAAACCATGTTTAGACACTCTGATATAAGCTTGCTTCCACAAAATACTAGTTCTCATAAAAGCCCTCAAGAATACAAGCTGAAACTGCTTTGCTAATGGGAACTTCTGAAATCTGGGTTAATGGTTGGGTACGATCATCTCATGATTTACACACGGGTGCACACTTGCAGTGTCATACACAACATGAGAAGTACCACTGCTTGCATCTTCTACAGATGAAGTTGGGAGGCTTATGTTAAATCTTTGGCTTTAAAAATCTTGTGACTGTGACAAAAAATGGACACCATGGTGTCCGGCAGATGGTTGTGCTCTTGACAGGTCAGTCCATAGGTACCCAGCTTCTCCAAGTGCTTGTTGAAGGTAAGATGCAACACTGAGCTTGGATTATTAACATTTCA
Organism: Ceryle rudis; assembly: GCA_033439905.1. Lineage (NCBI taxonomy): Eukaryota > Metazoa > Chordata > Aves > Coraciiformes > Cerylidae > Ceryle > Ceryle rudis. Next base: position 576 of record JAAGNO010009719.1, on the reverse strand, counting down.
TAATGTACTTCTGCGAGGACAGAAATGCTACCATTGATTCTTGGCCGTGATCCAGTCGCAGTTAAGGACATGTTGATTGTCTAACCTCACTGGAATTTCAGTCAAATAATATGTTCCTTGATGGAACAAATTACTCCAGAAGCAGTTTGCAATGCCGTTGCTGTTCTTTGCCAAAGCGAAGCACGCTCTCCTCTTTATTGGATTAGTAAAGGATTGTTCTGGAAAGCTACTTTGTTCCTATACGATGACTTTTCAGAAGGGGCATTCAGCAGACAATCGCAGCGCTGCACAAACACAGACTAATCGGGGAAAGGTTTCTCCCTCGCCAGTGCCCTACGCGGCCCCGCGCCTCAGCCCGCGGCGCCAGCCGGGCCACGCAGCGGGAGCCTCGGGCAGGGCCAGCCCGGCGGGAGGCGATGCCGGCGGCTGGGGCCCGAGCGCTCCCACGAGAAGCCCCGCGGCCCCCCGGCGGGGAGCGGCCCCCGGGGCGAGGAGCTCCGCCCTTGCGCCCGGAGCCGGAGCGCGGCCTCTGGGCTTGGGGCATCGGTTCGGAAGGATGAGGTGTGGGCCGGTCCC
>JAAGNO010009715.1:70966-87257 GCA_033439905.1 Ceryle rudis | reverse complement strand
CAGACAACCCCCCCCCCCACACACACCCAACAAACCCAACCCCCAAACAAACCCCCAAAAAAAAAAAAACCCCCAACCCCCCAACAAAAAACCCCCCAAACACAAAAAAAACCACCCCCCCCCCCCCCCCAAAAAAAAAACACAGACACAAAAAAACCCACACCACATTTGTCCTTGAAGTAGCAAAGACTTCTGAGATGTCGAGGACCTCTACTAAGAATTCATCTTGTACACAGTACAAAGTTCTCTTGCATTAAATAAATGGATCACTGTGCAAAATATTGTGCAAGGAACAACAGACTTTGCGCTGCCTGTTAAAAAAGATGACCTTTTGTGTTCTCTGTGGATATTATAGATACACAGTAGTATATATGTGTGTATAATATAATAGATAATAGATAAAGTCTGGATGCCTGTAACATACAGATCATGCCTGTGATGTGCACATCAGTATGCAGTTTGAATTTACCTTCAAAATGTTTTACCACTCTGAGACACAGCACCAATGTCTCCAGAACCCAGGGGATCCGGCCATGTTTCCATGGAGTCATTTCATTATACTTTGGTGTCTTGAGGTCAAAAGACTGGGCTGGGGACAGGTCCACTGAGGATTCCCAGAAATGTGATAAGCTATCTATGATAGAAGCATATTGCTTCTTTGAACTTAAAATCTTTAAGAAAAAAATAATAAGAAAAAAATAAATAAAGAAAAAAGCAATACATCCTGGAAGAACTAATTGGGTTCAAATCTGCTATTTCTGGTACTGTTTCTGTTGTACATGTGTCCCAGTTACATTTCTGCGTCACTCCTGGAGTGTGAAATTAAGAGCATGAAGCTATTAGTTTGCATTAGTTTCCTGTGCATCAGGAAAGGGATGAAAGCTGTCTGATAACTGACTAGAAAACTGGCCTCTTTCACTATGTGTTTGTTTGGAGAGAGGAATTTTAAATAAAAACAAAAATAAAAATCCCAGACTACCAATGAAATAAAAGCTTAAAATCAATATGCACTCACTGCTAATGAGGGTAAAGCACACTCTTCTCATTGTCCCACAGCAGCGGATGTTTGGAAACATGAGTGAATTAGTTTCATCTTTGGAAACAAAGGAATAGGGAAAACAAGGTGGCAAGTGATAGCTGGGGAAAGGAAAAATCACAGAATCACAGAACATTAGGGGTTGGAAGGGACCTCGAAAAATCATCTAGTCCAACCCCCCTGCCAGGGCAGGATCACCTAGATCAGGTCACACAGGAACACATCCAGGTGGGTTTTGAATGTGTCCAGAGAAGGAGACTCCACAACCTCCCTGGGCAGCCTGTTCCAGGCTCTGTCACGCTCACCATGAAAAAGTTTCTCCTTATGTTTACATGGAACCTCCTATGTTCCAGCTTGCACCCATTGCCCCTTGTCCTGTCATTGGACGACACTGAGAAGAGCCTGGCTCCATCCTCCTGACACTGGCCCTTTACATATTTATAAACAGCAATGAGGTCATGATCACAATGATCCTGTAAGAGTTAATTCAAGTTGGCTGACAAAGCAAGTGTGTACACTAATGTGGTCCTACAAGGGTCACTGTAGCATGCAGTTATTTTCCACTGAGACATGGGAGGCAGTGGTGCCAGCTCTTGCCTCTGCCACACCACCCAGTGATTTAATACAAGAGACAAGAAATAACCTACTGGTCTGGAATGGGGTGCATTTCCAATAGAAGGTATTTCAGATGCTGACCTGTATTTATGGCCAGAACAGAAGTGTTGAAGTGTAAGTCAGCTCTGTCTGGATCAGAGACATAGAGGGGGCTAGAAATCAGAGATATTATGACCCCTGGCTGGACCGGCTTGCTCAGGGAATAAGAGGGATGTCTATACTCTTCAAAACTGGGGCTATACCTGTAGCCTTGCACTGCAAACCAGTTCCTAATTGCCACTTTGCAGTGCAAAGGACTCAGTCTCCCCAGGACACCCCAAGAGTTCTGGGTCCGGGAGCTAGTTCTCTGTTTACTTCAGAGAGTGAGAGGCATACTCGGACTGTTAGTAATTTAAAATACAGAAACAACCCCAGGAGCCTGGTTAGTTTTGGCTTCTGGGCCTCCTTCCTTTTCATGCTTGCTCTGAATCCTCTGCTGCTGCAGTCTTTAATCTCTGTGGGTCTTATTTTCCCACCCATTAGAGGAGGATACCTTTGCTCTTCAGCTAATCTATTTAAAATTTAGGCCTAATGTAGCTCTATTGCCTACCCTGGAATTAGTTTCATTTTCTGACAGTTAGGAGGTAATTAAACTCTACCTGTATTTGTCTAGCTGTTTATGTATATAAATACATAATCCTCAAGGAAGACTTGACAGCTTCTATTCTCCTGACTATCTTCTAGTCAAACTAAGGAACAAAAACATTTTCCATATTTCTGTCTTATTTCTGTCTTTTAATTCTGAGTAGGAGACAAAGAAAAGAGGAAATGATGACACTCATACCTTCGGAAAAGGAATCCTAGGACAAATAAGCATTTCCTGTCTCAGAAATTTACCTCTTTCACAAGATCTTTTTAAGCACCCATGTAACAGCTGTGAGTTGCCTACATAAAATAGGAGAGTTGGAAGAAACAAATATTTCCTTGGTCTTTAGCAGTATTAATACACGAGAAAAAAGATAACTGATCATTTATATTGACACCTACAAAAACTGCAATTTCCCTGCTACCTACTGAGAGAAAAAAAAAATATTGTGAAATACTGTAAGTACCAGAAAATTGGCCTTATTCAGTTCTTCCTTTTGTTTTTGAGTCATAAATACATATTGGTAAAGATTAAAAAAAAAAAAAAGTTTCCCTTAATTCAGCTACAAGCAACTAAACTAGACACTTTCTGATCTTTTTCCTATAAAAATGACTAGGAAAGAAGAAATATTTGGTTCTTAATGGCTGAGTTTGGTACAGAATAATGTTAACACAACAACCTGGAATTATTCTTATTCCCTAATGATTCTTGGCTGTATTGTAAGTCTTCATCTGACCTCCATTTCTTAAAACAGCCTGACAAAAACAGAGACAATGACAACTGTAAGGTAACACTGATATGTAACTACCATTAGTGTCAAGGGAAGCTATACAAATGAGGGGAGAATGAAGCTTATATTATCTTGGCTCTTATCTCCTGTCTGATAAAAAGAAACACCACGACCAACAAGGAAAGCTACCAGCAAAAGATCTTTCCCTAGTCTAATATCCCTAGTGCCCTGATTAAACTGTGATGGTGGAAACAATACCATCAGCAGAGCTGGTGAGGTATGATCCCTTTGTACTCAGCAGAGCCTTAATGAAAACCTAGAATGACATCTCTGATCATAACATCTTTATCAGTTCTCCAGCAGAAATTTGCCTCCTTCCCTTCAGACATACACATTTAGCATTGTTTATCCCCTCCAGCACTTGATAAACTAGATGAGAACATGGACATTACAAGGAAGACTTGCAGTCTTTGGTTGATCTACAATTTAGTTATCTAGTCAAAATCAATTGTGTGGCATCTGTCTATACTTAAAGGAAGAAAAGGTCATTCATCCTATCAGTAGGTGCTTTCCCCATGAGAAAGAATTTCCCTACTGAAGTGTCCAAATACAGAAGCTTAATCTCCCAGATGAAGAGCTTGACTGTGAAAGACAAATACCCTTGAACAGTTTTGTGTAGCAGGAGACTAGGAAGACACTGTATGGTTCAAAAGCAGGGCCCAAATCATTTGATTCAAACCTGTATTTCATGGGTCCTCTAAGTTGAGGACTCAGTTAATCAGAGGTATATATGAGCAGGAAAAAAGCAGTCGTGACATTGCATCATTTTTTCCAACACATAGGTGGTGAATATAGAGGAATGATCCTTGCAGAGTAAACAGTGCACAAAGCACACCTTACTACACAGTCCATGTCATCTTAAAAACCAGTGCTTCAAACACAGGTACTGACACTTCTCATATGTGTTGATTATGGTTTCATGGAGTTCGTAATAATCCAACCTTGAGGTTGGATTTATCTCCCTATTTTGAAGCATCTATAACACAGATGCCTACATCTAAGATAGTCACCCTCAGTTCTCCTTACAGTCAGTAGAGAGGAAGAGACAACCAGAGAAGGTGATTCATCTCACCCTAATATAGATGTCAAATGAGTATCAGATTAATTGCTCTCTGGAGATACCTGTTTATCTCTATTGACAATAAAAGGAGCCTAGAGTGACTAACTCTGACTTACATGTCTATATTTTGGTTGCCTACAGTCAGCTGAGATAACTCCCAGCCAGAGCTTCCTTTGATCAAGCAGTTCAACGAGTATCATGAAATGAGAAGGATAGGAAGGGCAAGAGAGGATGAACAGGAGGGACAGAGCACTTGTGTGCTATCTGATCAGAAATTAACACACTAGTGGAGGGACTCATAATCTTCCACTAGGGTTTCATAATCTGCCGCTAGCCCAAAGTTATCTTGCTTTCCATTTCTCTTCACTGGACACCTGAGGGAACAACAGCATCTGTCCTCAGGAACATACTCGTTTTTTTTTCATGGTAGCTTCTGTTGATAGATCAAAGCCAGGGATCCCCTAAGTTGATAAGACTTATATCTCAGCAAGTACGAACACTAAGAATTACACCCACCTGAAGATCTAGTCTCGGACCTTTTGTTTCATTACTTGATCGATTTATGCTTGGGGCTCAGATTGTCATTTATGATCCAGCCTCACTGGGCTACTATTCAGACAGGGAAAAAAAGGAAAGATCTCAGAAACACAGAGGTTGAATTGGGGTTTACCTTTTTTAAGTTGTTGTTACATCAGTATTTGTCCTTGCCACAACTTGAAAATAATGCTTCACTGAGAGAGGATGAAACTAATCCTCAGCTGTGTATGCAGTTCCTAAAGGACAAACTTACAGGTCATTCTGTCCAGTCTTGGACCAAACCAGATTTAAGATCAGTGAGCATCTCTACCTCAAGTGCTTTTCAGTTTTTATGGAAAATCTGCTGCTTACCTATCTTTTCTAGACTTTATTTTCTTTCATTTCTTCTTGTCCTTCCAGAAACAATCAAACCAAAGGATCCTCAGCTTGTGTTGACCATTTGAAAGAGAGGAGAAGGAATAAGTCTGGCTTCAAAAAGTTTTGACAGTTGGCATGGTAATGAGCCCATTCCGGCTGAAATGACCTCATTGCTGCTCATTTTTCCTGGCTACCAATCGATTTATGAACGTCTTTTAACATCTACAGAAGTGTTAATGAATCGAGTGTTTAAAAATAACATACACCAGGAGGTTGTAAATTACAGCCCCAGCATCCTCTGAATGAATTCACATCCCACACTTCCAACACCCGCCTGGTACCTGTCTGCTGCAAGATTGGTGTTCATTCAGGGTCTGAATTTATTATGCACAAATATGTGTTTAGGGTCCCACCAAGTCTTGATTCATCAGCATCCAGCTCGTCAGTTTTGACATGGCAGAAGAAGGGGGAAAGAAGAGAGTGGTGAAGAGAGGATGACACTACTCAAAAGAGAGGAAGTAAATAGAGAATCAAGTCCAGCCCTCACCATCCTGAAGGCAGCGATGTCAACAGTGTGGCACACAGCAGTCAGCGCTGAATCAGTGCACCTCACGCTTTTCAGGTTTTGTCATGAGCAACTGATTGGATCAAGTATCACTTAGTGTGGTCAGCTAAAGCACTACCATTAACAATGTGTTTGGTATGGATTGTTTGCAGAAGCCAAAATTTTCAGACTGAGCTCTTAGGCTGGAATTCATTCTTCCAGGCTGTCAGCTCTGCAAACCTGAGAGGCAGAGATCAGCTACAGGCTGAGATGCTGGTAACCTGATAATGTAGCAGAAAAAAAATAAATGTTTTTCTGGTCATCAGCATCCGTGTTGTGTGTAACTTAAAGAAGCAGGCTATGCAACTGCACTTGGGACACTAGACTTGGGCTTATGTCTTCAGGCTGAGAATCATTCTTTAAAACTAATTCTGGCAAACTGGAATGAGACAAGAGGAGAACAAGAAAGTTTAAAAGCTGAGTGAACATGAGCCATATACAAGGCTAATGGGGCTGGGTTTCTAAGGCTGAGAGTGGTCATCTCACCAATTCCCCCCGTAGTTGTGACATGGAGCAGTAAGTATACCCTTGAGCTGGGTTTAAATAAAGTAGCCCAGGTAATCTAGGCACGGCAACATCAACACATCTACTTCACCCTGCTTCTTAGAGGACTTTTCAGGAAGCAAGCTTTGTAAACAGCAGCTGGTGTCATACTTGAAAGCTAACCCAGGTATGAGTATCCTTCTGTTCCATCAGACTGGACAAATCTTATGTATTCAGCCCAGACAAATATAAGGAAAAATCAGGACTGAAAAACTGTTCTGCAGGACTCCCGGGAATCATTAAGTCAATCCTTCTTCTAATGATGTCAATGGCAAAGCTCGCCTGGACGGAGGTGGTAAGAAACTAGGCTTTAAATCTATTTAATTACAATATAAGAGTAATTTTTGTTAACACTTTGCTGAGTGGGGGATATATATATATAAAATACTTCTTACTGAAGTGATTGGATACTCATTCAAAACCAACACATTGGCACTCAAGAAAGAAAGATACAATAGAAACATCATCAAGGGGAAAAAAAATTAAAGACCAAACAAACAAAACAAAACTAAATTAAAAAAAAAATGGCTGTATTTTCTGAATCAGTGATAACAATTACTCTCCTCATCTCTTGGCCCAATGAGATAGTGGTTTTGCTTCCATCAGGCAATATGTCCATTCCTTCAGTCACCCTTTTGGTCCATCATAAAATTAACTGGTAATCAATGTGTTGGAGTAAAAGGTCATCTCACACTCACCTGAGTCTTCCCTTGGGCACAGAAAAAAGCTTATGTTATTGAAACATCCAGAGGATCTAGGATTGCATATGAGTGAGTGAGGAGCATGTTGGCATTAGGATAACATCACCATCACAAAACACGAGAGACACCAATTCATACCTGAAAAGCTCCTAGTTTCAGACTCTGAGCAAAATTCTTCTATTTCTTTTGTCAAAAAAGAAAGAACCATTCCTAAAACAAAGAAGGCAGTAGTCGGATGAAAACCAGGAGAACCCAGGTTTCATGCAAAATATTATAACAAATGTTGTTTCTGCCCAAAGATAACCTTCTGCTTTTACACAGGTAGATGCAAATGCTGAAAAGTTCTCTCAGTTTTCATGACTTAACTCCAGATTTGCAGCGGTGTAATCAAGGACTGAATTTAACTTGTGTTATTATTTTCCAGTCCAAACCAACTCTTAGTAAAATAAATGCATTGAAAGGTTCACTGTAGGATCAACAGCACCTGTCAACCAAAGGGGTTTTCTAAAAAGTAAAAAAAAAAAAAAAGGACTTACATTTTTAACGACAGTCGACAAAATTTAAGTCTTTGGTTAAAATGCCAAAATATCTTCGATAACACATTTACACACCTATAAAAACAAAAGTTCACTCAAAAATTCCAATAAATGATCCTTAGGTTGCATAAGAGCCATACAGCTGCAAAAACATCAAATATGTCTCTGATAGATTTTAAAGTAACAGTCAGAGAAAATTACTGTATACAACTTTAAATTCAGTTTTATTTTATTCTTTTAAATTTGAACTTCTTATTAAATAAAAAGCAGTTGTTTGGACTTGTGAAGAGAGACATCACTCCATCCTCAGTCTGAGGATTCCATGTAGATCCCAAGATCTGCCCAACAGAGTTTCTTCTTTAGCCAGACAAACATGTGACAGAAAGAAAGAAGAAATAAAAGAGAAAAAAATAATTGTGGGTGAAAACAGCCCAAAATTACATCCTCATCTGATGTAAATCTGCCCAGTGCTAATGAAGTGTGGAGGGTTACATCAGCTGAGGGATTAATCCAGGTCTCACACTGAATGCAAAATGAAAGCTGAGAAACGCCAAATGCCATCATGATATGAACACACTGAGAAAATAAAAAGGTGAACTGGAATAATGAGGGAAATCAGCCCTCTACATTAAACAAGGCCCCATCATATACTCAGTGAAATCCAAGTCAAACAGTGCATTCCAAAACAGCTTGTTAGGAGTACAAAGATTTTCCAAACATTTGCATTCATATTTTACTGGACAAAGTATGGCCTGAATTTCTATTAAGCCATTATTACATTTTACAGACGTCATTTTGACACATTTTTGAACAGCCTGGAAGCCCTTGTTTATTCAGCTTTCCCCTTGGGCACTTCAAGAAGTTATTCTCCTGTAATTCCAGTTCTGCTTCACCTAGGTATACCTTTAACAGTCCCTGTTTTGTTATTAACTCAATGACTGACTGACAGAGGTGAGTGGATTTTGAAACTTTGCCATCAAAGCCACTCCGTCAACACAGTGGTGACATAAGAGTCCATATAAGGGAAGTTTAAAAGGAACAAAAGACTTTTCAAGCAGAGGAAAAAAAAAAATCCAGGACCTGCAAAATTAACTTCTTGCCAAAACAACAAAAAATAGTTGTAGGTAGGCTACTAAAAATCTCAATGACTCTCTGCGTTCCTGCATCAGTCATACGTTTTCTGTCCTTGGTGCTTTTTTGTGTATAATAGCTATAGAGAGACCATCGAAGAGCACCTGTCTTCCATAGCCATCAGTCAGATTAAACTTCATGGTGTTTAAAGCATTGCTAATCATCCAGAGAACTTTCTGTCATCAGTAATAGCTTACACAGAATTACCATACAAGCAGGCTGTCTGGAATAGATGAAGATAAAATAGTAAGATGTTGGTTAGGGTAGTAAGAGTTCAACTAATTTCAGAATGTGTACACAAGAAAAGAAGTCTTGTTGAAGACAAAGACAAGAATATGGTCATATCGTGTGAAACCAAAGATCTAGCTGGTGTTAATCCGGTCTTCAGAAAAGCTCAACAGTAAGTGCCAAGCAGAAGATATGAGCATTGGAACAGGAAAAGTAGAGACCTATATTCTTAGAAGACTGTTCTTTATGCTTCTGATAGACTGTGGGTCAAGGATCTCCCTAGCTAGAAGTGAGGTCTCTGCATTAAACAACATCAGAAGGATTTCTCTTTGATCAGTTTGTGTGTCCACCACCTACAAGATCCTGTGGAGGAGACTCCCATAGTTTAGCCACATGTTGTAAAAGTAACCTTCCCTTTCTGTTTGTCCTGTGGTTGGGACTAAGTAGTTTCATATGATGCCCTCTACTTCTTTTATGGGAAAAAAAAAATAGAGATAAAACATTCCCTATTTGTCTTCTCCATGAATGGAAAAGGAACCTCTTTCATGTCATGTCTTTTGAAGGGTGAATAGTTTTAGACAGTTAAGTCATTCCTTGTACTGAAACTGTTCCCTGATCTTCTATGTACATTTTCCAGTTCTATCACACCTTCTTTGAAAAGAGGAAAACCAGCACTGCAGAGAATACTCAAAGTGTAGGAGCACTATGGATTTATTCAGAGATATAGCGATGTTTTCTAGTTTGTTCTCTATTCCTTTCTTAGTCGGTACCAAAACATAATTTACTTTTTGACCTCTATCAAGTATTGATCTGATGTTTCCATCAAATACAACTCCAAGATTTATATTCCTGAGTAATAAAAAACAGTTTCAAGATGGAACCTGAATATAAATTCTCATCATATCTTGAGACCCAGATCTAAATGCAGCTCTGAATTTCACAGAGGAAACATCTCTTTCTCCAGAGACAGAAAACCAGAATCCCAGATACAAAGCTCAATAAATTAGCAACCAGATGCAAGGGCAACACAACTCCAGATCTTGGTTTGAAGGCTCTTGTCAATATTTAAAGAATATTACTGCTTGCCTGCTGTAAGCTAAGACTCAGTATTAATATTCACTTAATGCCTGCCAATATATGTATCTCCCCTTGACAGTACATAAGAAGAAATTTACTAAAGTTTCAGAGTGTACAATTAACCTTTTGCCTATATTTGTAATCCCCTCTGAGCAAAGTCAGAGAGATGAGCTTCTGATTGACTTTCTTCCACAGGAAGATTCCAGCTCTTGAAAAGAATTCTTAGAGCCTGTTCCCACCTATGCTACAGACTCAGGGGTCACACCACACCCTCTTTGGTACATGTCTGTAAGAAGGAATTGGAGTGGATGTAAACCTAATGGAATATTTTCCTTTCAGACTGAAGACTGCAAGGCAGAATTTAGGAGCAGTTAAACAGGGCATTTTAATGGTTTTTTTTTTGTTTTTCTTGTTTTGTTTTTTGGTTGGGTTGGGTTGGGTTGGTTTTTTTTGAGAGGGGAGTGTCTGGACTACATAGTAATACTTATTCTTTAAAAAAAAAAAAAAAGATAAATAAAACACTTTGACTTTATATGCCATCAAGCCTATTCAAAACTAAGTATAAAATTTCCCTTACCATTGCTTAAAGAGACTGGGAAGAAACTAGCTCCTTACACTATGATACATCTTACTCAAAAATTGGTCAAATTTTGCCAAGTGGAATAAGCTTATAACAGAAACCATCCTGGATAGTGTATATTCATTTTGATATCAAGGCAGAAATATAAAGATGGAAAAAGACCCCAAAACATTAATTAAAAGGGCTAAGATCAAAAGTAGGCTTCATGTAGCCAGAAGAAAATTTCTACTGCATAGATATCTGCAGCTCATCTAGAGTGTCTAGACTCCCTAGTAAGTCAATGAAGAGAATTAGGCACTTCCAGGCTGCATTTCACAACATCTTAAATGAGGAATCTAAAATCTGTGATATGAATCATTCTCTAAAATTTACTATTTTTAATCCCATCTATATAAAGAATCCCATCTGTATAAAGAATCCAAGAGTGATAAACTCAGATGAGGATTTCTACACAGTAAATATCTTAACTGGGATGATTCCAGTTCATCTCTCTTTGCTCGCTTAAGATATTTTAGATCATCAGTATCCCAATTAAAGGAGTTACATGATTAAAACTGTTGTAAAAGACAGTGTTGTGATGTCCATTTAAGTCATTGGAACTGTTGTCATTGACTTTAAAGGGACATGGGTTTTACCTAGGATGGAGCCTCTTCCTCCTCATTGTAGCTGCCTCACAGTTCCGTATTAAGCAAAACTAGTTGTGAAGATCTCTGTGAAGACATCAGAGAGGTGCAGATCTGATTTTAATCATTCTGTACTGAAAACCTGTCAAAAGTAAGTGGGATGAATATGCAATTGCTAGCTCCCATCTCTCCTCACCAACCACAGCTGGAATCCAGAAACTAGTTTAGACCAGACTCCTAATTTTTAGAAAGCTAATTATGATGAATCCATACCTAGTCTCTGTTTTTCACTGCATTTCTTCTTTATTCTAGTTTTAGAGGAAATACAGTAATAACAGTTGTAATGCTTGAAAAACAGAATTGGAAAATGTTTATCTTTTTCCATTCAGTTAAAGTGTTTGAAATTTAACAAAAAAAAAAAACCCTCCTATAGCTGCTAATTTATGCCACGTTTCCCACTGGGCTAGAATGTCACCCATCAAAGACAGTCTTGCATTTCAAGTGACCTTTAAAACTCTTTGTCGTAAATAACATCCCATCGCAGCGCAGCGCCTGGTTCAGAAAGCTTGATCAGACATGTACACCTCTACAAATCACTTCCCCTTCTTCCCTAAGTCATGAACACATTTAAAGAGCTCTACTTCAGAAAGAAGTATGACCAAGCTGCAAGAGAGGTCTTCCTTTTTTTGTCTATTTTTTTCCTGCCTTTATTAGCGTAAATTTTGAGCAAAATCAGGAGGATAACATACATTCCATGTAATATTTAGTCATTTTGACTTCTCCCTTCACAGGTAATATATTCAACAAGGCATTTCTTCCCCATTTGCAACCTATCTTTCTCTGTCTCCTAAGGATCAATATTTTCACCAACTCTGAAAGTGTTTTCTTCCCCAAAATTCAGTAGCAAATCTAAAGTTCCCTTAGGACTTCTTGGGACACTTCTTATTGATTTTATTTTATGAATATACTTCATTTAGTATGCTGATGTATTTCAAGATAAATGTCAAGGTTTACTGCAGAGAGGAAAGAGGAGAGTATCACTATAAGAGTGCAATTTTTACTGAGAAAACATATAAATTTCCTTTTTTTTTTATAGTAGGAAGACTTGTCAGCCCTTCCTAGAGACTGTTGCTTTACATTATTAGAACGTATTTTTAATATTTTTAGTTTCCTTTCCTTAAGCTTCTCAAGAAGAAATTAAAACACACACACACACACACACACACACACAAAAATCAAAGCATTCAATATAAGAGATTTTTAAATGATGAGTGAATTTAGCTCCACAGTACCTTCCATGAGAACATTGTGGAATCAACCCAGACTGCTGGAGGTGAAGGGGTCCATTTTCAGCCTCATTACAGTAATTTTTTGTGTTAAATTATCTTGCCTGTCCTTTTATAAAATGAAGATATATTCTCTGTGGTGGTCCTTGGAACTTAAAGTTAGCAGACTGCTCAAATGTTCTAGTGATGAAGAGCATGTGACCCTCTTAGATTTGAGCTATTCAAGGATTTTCCACTGAAATGATCTGATGGAAGATGCATGTTTTGCTAATGCTGGAACACCACAATTTCCTTGGGAACCAAAATTCCAAATTTCTTCCAACTTTGTTTTAGACAGATGTTAATCTACATTTTGGTCCCTAGCTCCCTTTTCAGTAGTTTCTAATAGATCAGTTAAGCAGTTGTATTCAATACATAAGGAGCTTGAATGCTTTCTCGCCAATGAGCTTAAACACAGCAGATTGGGTTTTTTTTACGGTTCTTTACCTAAGCTTAACAGCTGGTTTCTCTACCATTTTTGGTTAGGTGGCCATTTTTTAGTTACGATAATCCAGAACCAACCCTCTTGCAGATGAGGTGACCAGCAATATCAAAAACCCTTTCAATAAATACAGAACTAATGTTACATTGCACATTCCTAGGTCTATAAGTATAAGCAACTGGAACATTATAGATAAGCATGCATTGATGAGAATGATGGAAACATTTCCTTTGAGCAGATCCCATGAAGCCTTCAGTACAATGCAAGCATCTACTTCTCCCTGAACATTTCCATGCTTGAAATAAAGACTGAACCATCCCAGCAAAGCAGCTCCATGCTATAATCACAAGACCACCGCTACAGTCCCTATAGACTGGAAACACACTGGGTCAAATGTTCTTATTGGCCTCATTTTATTGCAGTCAGTGGAGTAATGCCAAAACAAGAATTTGGCCTTGCAACCTAAGCATATGGCATTGTTCTATTACACTTGCACAAATCACTGGATATTATTACTGAGAACATACTGGGCCCTTATTTGAGTGCTGGAGGAGAAAGGGTTTGAGTACGGGGCTGTGAGCCAAGAATTCCTGAGTTCAATGCTGAGGTCTATCAAACGAGCCACAGTATTGCTGTTTCCTTGTGTGTGAAATACAGGGATAGGAGGACGAGACCATCCACGTTATTCACGACATTAATTTTGGCCTAGCAAAAACATCTCCTTGGACTTTTTCCATATTCTTTGGAGAAAGATGGGCTCCACCATAGCAGGCCTCCGAGAATTACCAGGTGTTGATATACCCTCAGTGATCAAAAGAAAGGAACATATTTGTCCTATCTGGCTAACTTTGAAAACTGATAGCATTCATGTTCAAAGAGTCAGAATGGCAGGATTTATATACCAGCACATTTCCACCATAGCTTAAAGCTAGAATTGCTGTGAGAATGTGTAGGTGATCTTGCTAGCAGACACGGTATGAAAGTTCACTTGAAATTTGTACAGCTCTTGAAAGACTGGAAACATTACTTAATGTCAGAATTACTGTAGCCACACATAGGATATTCATTGAGGTCACATAGGATAGTGAGTGATGGAACATTAGCCAGCATATTCAAGAGGTTTCCAAGTGCTTAAGGCCAGACAGAACCACTAGAAGGGCTGGTGGAGTCTCATTTCTTGCATCTTTCTCAGTTTTTTACGGTTGCCCATAATTAAGGCAGACAGATTCCAGCCTAGAGGGCCAACCTATGCTGCAGGTTATGTTGCATAAAACCAGCCAGTGAATGTCATGTTTGACTCACAGGGTCAGATTCCCCATTGCTCCCAGTGTCTGACATGGTGAAGCTCAGAGACAGCAAAGGAAAGCAGCTGAAATTTCCAGCCTCAGACACCTGCAGCAGCCCTGGCCACGGTGCAATCTGCAGCAGCTCTGACGTGGTGTGGGTGGAATAGTAAAGAGTAGGAGAGAAGCGGGTGAGGCAGCATCTGGTGAATTTAAGAGTATTTCATTTGAGCAGGCCTGGACATTTACCTCCAGAGTCTTACAGGAGCAAGCTAAAGAACTTTTTGAACTATTTTTTCAGAAAGTCAGGGAAAATTCCAAAGGCTCGGATAGCTGGTGATGTAGCTCTAACATCCTTTAGAAGATGTGGTATTTTTCTACATAAGGCTTTCAGAAAATTTCTGGCAGAGGCTCAAAGGCTCATTCATGCAGGTGTCAAGGAGATAATCATATTCTATGAAGCCACCCCCCAAAAAAAAAAATCCTCTTCCTTTGTGGGTAGTGTAAAATTCTCTACTTTGTCCTATTTGGGTTACCAGCTTTTAAAGGTGACCACAAGATAAAAAATCAAAGGTCAGTTTGCAGGGTTTCATTTAGATGCCCTAAATAGTAATGAAGGATTCAAATCCTCACCCTTTCCCTCCTTCAACTTGGGCAGAAGGAAGAAGTTGTCCTTTGAAAATATCTACCTTTCTCCAAAAGACTTGAAGGTCTAACCCAGATGTAGAGAGTTCACCCACAGACCACTCAAGTTAGGTGACAGGACAGCCACCACTCTACCCTGCTGGCATGTCCTCAGATTTCCTCTCCCGGTCTTCATTGCAAGTTGGCTGCAGCATCTTTCTCACCTAGTGAGGCTGAATACACTGGAAACACTGCTCCATGCAAAGGCCGAGAAGGGATGTGCTGACAGACTGCAAAGAAAACATTTGGGCACATTTCCACAAACACTTTTGTGTTCACCAGCCTGGGCCTAGTTGGTGTGGGCCAAATATGTCCAACAAACACTAGAGATGATGGGTCTCAAGTGTTGAGGCCCATTTGGGTTATTACAATAGCTTTCTCCATACACTGTATAAGGACAGTGTTAGGGAAAACAAAGCAGAGTACAAGTTTTATAACCATCCCAGCTAGCCTGTCCTATTTATCTCACCTCTGTATTTTCCCCTTGAGGGTTTGGTCCTTGTCAGAGTGAGGTACAGGCTACCAGGCCATCTGTGAGGGCAGCCAAGACACAGGACAGGAGCAGAAGCAGGTAACAACCTGAAACACCAGCTGGTTTTGTTATAAGATACAGGCTTGCTTCTGTCCTGGGAGAAGATTCAATTTGCCCTAACTCAAACCACGTACACTTGGCAAGCTCTTAGCTTGGTCTTCACCCAGGTACCCCCATCTCCCACACTATGTCTTACTAGGCAGTTTCACTGCTGTAAACTATCTGATAAGCCTTCCTGATCTTCCCACATGGTCCCCCACAGCTTCTGGTCCGACAGGCAGCTGCTGATGTGCTCCATCTGCCACCCAAGACTCTCTGCCTGTCCCAGGAAAGCATCTGCAAGTGGCAGGCAGAGTCTGGAGCACCTGGGTATGGGGAAGTCTCCATACGGCATTTCTTCTGTTACTCTTAGACCACCATGTCCTTCCCTCAGGTACACCCCAAGATGCTCTCCAGCTTAGCTGCCTCGATTTCCTGTGGCTCTTCTCCAGCTGTGTTATATCTGTACATTTGAGGCACTCAGGAAATTCAAACTTTTGAGTCTTGTTTTTTTTGTGAGAGGTGGATGAGTTGCAGCATTCCCACTCAGGAGCATGACACCAGAGTGACCTCCCCATTGCTATCTGCAGGTCCCCAAGAACGCATCTCTCCCACTGCCCACACCATTCCCAATTCTTCACCCCACATTCACTCCAAACCCAAGCGAAATTCCTGCTGAAGCCAACAGGAACATTGCCTGAGCAGGAATACAGGGATTGATTAATAATCATGAATTTCTACGGAAAGCACTGAGGTGACAGATAACTATGCTGGAGAGGTGGTCTCAGGTGAACCTCATGAGGTTCAACAAGAGCAAGTCTAAGGTCCTACGCCTGGGCTGGAACAATCCCCACTATCAATACAACCTTGGGGAAGAGGCAATAGAGAGCAGCCCTGCAGAAAAGGACTTGGGGGTGCTGGTAGACGAGAAGCTGGACATGAG
>JAAGNO010009715.1:44676-69362 GCA_033439905.1 Ceryle rudis | reverse complement strand
AAAGAAAAAAAAAAAGAAAAAGAAAAAGAAAAAAAAAAAGAAAAAGAAAAAGAAAAAGGAAAAGGAAAAGGAAAAGAAAAAGAAAAAGGAAAAGAAAAAGAAAAAGGAAAAGAAAAAGAAAAAGAAAAAGGAAAAGGGAAAGGAAAAGGAAAAAAGGAAAAGGAAAAGGAAAGGAAATTTCCATCATGGACCCAGAAATAGCATCAATTTCAAGGCTTTAAGATGGGATGCGAGGAACAATCCCTTCACATTTTTTTCCTCAGGACATGACTTCCTTTCTTCCCCAGCTCTGGTGTCAGAAGCCAGCTTGATCCTGGCAGCACAGAAGGTGCGTAGTCATGGACCCCACTACTCCCCCATCTTCTGTCCGAGGCAGTCCAGCCTCCTCTCTTCTTGCAATGACTGATTCCTCTGCTCCCTTGCTGGCAGTTGCCTGCCTGGCAGCCTGAATCAGGAGAGCAAATGGAGATTGAGGCCAGGCAAAGAAGAAAGACAGAGAATGCAGCCACCCTGCCTGCAAGGCTCCTCTCAAGAGTCATTCAGCCAGCAAGCCAGAACCTTCCTTCCAATTCTCCCAAAAGGGATATGTTAGAAAATCCCTTCCCATGCAAAAAATAGCGTCTTTTAATATTTATTTCTTCTATGTTATAAATCTGCTATGAATCCATTTTCACTCTTCATATAATCCACAATACACCACCACCAAGAAAAATTTATCAGTGAAGGGTTTTTTTATTCCCTACACTAGAAAAAGAATTAATTCTTTCTGGCCCAATCAGCAAAAAAATGTCATTCAGTGTAAATAAGTAATTGTCATTACAGTCTATTAAGAGATATAATTTCTTTAGACATAAATACATATAGTATTTGAAAAGTTCATGAAAATTGAAATTTGAATCCATCAAACAGAAGTAAAGATATTTTTTCACAGCATTTTCCAGGTCACCTAATTCTTATGCATGTCCTAGTCTGATAGATAGCTCTGTAATAAGGACACACTATTACCTGTGTTCATTGCTCTAGGTTTTTTTGCCTTTTGCCTCCCCCACTCATTAATAGATGTTTTACTACTTTTAGTTAGCATGCCAGTGTCACTGCAGCCGGGATAAAGAAGCTGGATTTCCATCTGTCTGCTGTACTTACAGAGGAATCATTAACTAATTTCCACTTGCCAATTTTTGCCTACTAATAATGTTCAAGCTGCAAGGAAATAGGATTGAATTGCAGATTCCGGCCTGAACCTCTGAGACTAATAATGGTGAAAAACAAGACTAACCAACCAAAAAAATCAAACACCATGTTTTTGATACCAAAGAGTTTTGACATAGTCTTTGAAAGATAAAAGAATGGGATTTAGGCTCTTTCACGACAGACCTGGTGCTTAGGCACAAAATCGAGAATTTGTTGGGTCTTTCCACTCTGGTCTTCTAGGCACAAAAAACCCAAAAACAAACAAACAAACAAACAAGCCAACAAAAGCCCTGCTATATCATGAATACTTGCTTCTGTGTGACAGGATATTAACTGTCAGCCAACCAGCCCATCAGATAGCTTGGCTTGCCATCTCTGGGCCAGGAATTAAGATTCCTATGACTCTTAGTCAGCATTGGTACCAGGGAAGGCAGAGAGAGCCCTCCCCTCTTGCCAAGACAGTAGCAGTAGTGGTGAGCTCTGACAGAAGTCAGTCTTTGCATATCTTCCACCCATCAGTCTGGGAATTAAGAGATAAGGAGCATTTCCGTACATAAATAACCTCTGAGCTGTCTTTGAAAACAGAGCTCGGCGTTTTTCAGCTTACCACTGGCAATGGCATTCCTGCTTATGCAAGGAATAGTTCATCATAGCCCTGACTCAACGTTACAAGAAATATCATGAAGGCCACCCCCAACCCCTGTGCTGCCAGGGTGACTGCATCCTGGGGCAGAAACCTGTCCAGCTCCTCCCTCTCCCAGGAAAAGTCAGAAGAGTCTGCATTTTCTTCCTTCTGCAAGGATCTGGGGTCAGGGCTGCTCCCTGAGCTGGCGTGATTCTGTCTGCAGGATCAGTTCCAGACCCAAATCATAGAATCATAGAATGGTAGGGGTTGGAAGGGACCTCTGGAGATCATCCTGCCAGTGCAGGAACGGCCAGGGCAGCCCACACATGAACAGATCCAGGCAGCTTTTGAAAGTCTTCAGAGGAGACTCCACAACCTCTCTGAGCAGCCTGCTCCAGGCTTTGTCACTCTCACAGTGAGGAAGTTTTTCCTCATGTTGAGGTGGAACTTCCTGTGTTTCAGCTGCTACCATTACCTCTTGTCCTATCCCAGGGCACCACTGACAAGAGACTGGCCGCTTCTACTTCCACCCTTCAGCTATTTGTGAACATTCATAGGATCCCCAAAAGTGCTGGTTGAAAAAATAAAATAACTGTGCCCATCTGGCTTGTCACAGTCTCCCTGTCCTAGGGGTGTTTCCTTCTTTGATCAGCTGACTGTGAACACCCTCACCCGCTCAGCTTGAAAAACACCCGTTATTCAAGCTGCCTACACCAAACTCATCCAGGAAGCACCCCCACAGATGGTTTGACCATCAGGTCATATGGGGCTGTCACCAAAGCAAGCAGGACAAAGAAAAGACAACCTGGTGTCCCCTTGCAGCTACCTACACCTGTGATGATCCCCTCCAGGACAGCAGGAGGAAGCCTGGCATGGTCCATGCAGGCAGAAGGGGATGATGACTGTGCATGTGCAGGCTTGTAGTGATCATGCTGAGACAGCAAAATGCACTGGAGGGCTGGAGCACCTCTCCTATGAAGACAGACAGAGAGTTGGGGTTGTTCAGTCTGGAGAAAAGGAGACTCCGGGGAGACCTTATTGTGGCCTTCCAGTATCTTAAGAGGGCCTACAAGAAAGCTGGTGAGGGACTTTTTAGGATGTAGGGTAGTGGCAGGACTAGAGGGAATGGATTAAAACTAGAGATGGGTAAATTCAGATTGGACGTTAGGAAGAATTTCTTCACCATGAGGGTGGTGAGACCCTGGAACAGTT
This sequence comes from Ceryle rudis, assembly GCA_033439905.1. Classification (NCBI taxonomy): domain Eukaryota; kingdom Metazoa; phylum Chordata; class Aves; order Coraciiformes; family Cerylidae; genus Ceryle; species Ceryle rudis. Next base: position 66,334 of record JAAGNO010009715.1, on the reverse strand, counting down.
TGCCCAGAGAGGTGGTGAAAGCCCCATCCCTGGAAGTTTTTAAGGCCAGGCTGGATGGGGCTCTGAGCAACCTGCCCTAGTGGCAGGTGTCCCTGCCCATGGCAGGGGGGTTGGAACTAGGTGATCTTTAAGGTCCTTTCCAACCCTGACAGTTCTATGATTCTATGCAGACCTTTGCTGGAACTGTAGGGAGGCTTTTGGGCACAGAGAGTGCTACCTCCCTTTCTATCACCCTCCCATAGACCTTCTATTGTCCCCCTGGTGCACATCCACAGATTCAGTTTTCATGTATGGAAGAGCCACAAGCAGAGGAAGGACTCAGGTGTATTTGCTTTCAGTTACTGTATCCCACTGCATGTGAAAAAACACCATATAGTTAGAGCACCATTGTGACCTCCTCCTTATCACAGCCCTGTGGCACTTGTACAGAGAGACCAGCAAGAGACACCAGAGAAAAGGACCTAATCTGCAATCCTGCAAACTGGCTGAGGACACCAGCCAGAGGAATGCAGCTATCTTATCCCTCTCCGATTTCCCTCTGGCTGTTTCCAGTATGTCACTCATAAAGTAGCTGTTACCCCCAAAACTGCTGGAGGTTTTATTCAGATCTCTGTTATTTCTCATCTACACCCAGCGCTGCTGGCTGTGAGGCAGCCTGGGCTTGCATTGTGATGAGACCAGAGCAGCATACCAAACCCCACGTAAACCCCCAGCCAGGTCACAGCGTCCTTGTTAATTTTTATGCCTTAGCTTTTTGATACCTCATTCCCACAATTCCCTCCACACAAAACAGTGTGTTGAAATCTCTGGATAGTTGCAATAACTTTTTTTTTTTTTTTTTTCCCCCCAGAAGGGTTCCTGCTCTGCACTCTGGGCAAATGTGGCCTTCTGCAGCCAGCCCGCTCTTCAGCTGCACAGCATCCTCCTGGCTTCCCACCAGCTCACACTGGCCAAGGTTTTTCTTCTCATCTCTGCAGCCTTCATTCTCTGACACCTACAGATCTTGCCATGCCCCATCACAGACGCCACTTGCATAAAGCAGATGTGGAAAAATGAAATGCTCTCTCTGCTTTTTCTCTGTCCCCTCTCAAGACTCACTCAGCAGCCCTCTCTCCTTCCCAGTCCATTCTAAAAAGTCATTTCTGTCTAGAAAGACAAATCTCTTGAGGTACACAAGACTTTTTCTACTACCTTCTTTAGGAGTAGGTTAGTGAGGATCCATTGACAGCTTTAATTGAAGCTTTCTTTATTAGAGATTAGAAGAAAACTCTTCAAAATACTCACACGAAAAACTAGAGCTGATCTCAGGGTAGCATACTGGGGCAAAGACAGATAACTGGCCTTAAGCACAGTAGAAATCTCACAAAAGATGCTCATATTCAAAGAAATTACAAGAAAATGTCTTGCCTTGGGGAATCTCATGTCTCCTGTGCTCCTATGTGACTCACAAGGAAAAATAGCTTTTTCTGTCCTAAAGAGGGTACTATTTTCTCCCTGCCTCACCTTCACTCAGCCATGTTTTCCCATGCCCTCTGTTATTCTTCTTTTGGGAAGCAGTCTCTTGGTAGAGAAGCACTTTAATGCAGGTGTATCCCATTCAGTTTCCACATCCTGAGATATTTCAGCCAGGAACAAGAGTTCACACCAGAGGGTGGTTTAGATCTTAGTTTTATTGCTTTAAATGACTCCTTCAATTCATTGACAATGGAGGAAATGGAAGGTAACTACCACCTTAGTGGGTACTTGGTTTTCATAGCTGAAGGCACTCTGAGACCATGATGAATGTCAGTGAATTTCTCTTCAGCTTTTGACTTTGTTGAGCAAATGAAATTTCCAGTTCTATTCCAACCAGAAAATTGCATAAATTACTGTTTTCTATAGAACAGGCAAAATGGAAATGCAGGGCCCAAAATACAGAGGCATTTAGAATCTCAATTTAGACTCCACCACTATCACTTGAAGTTAGAATCAATACTTCTCCATCTCTCCCACCCAACTCTCTGAAATCCCATTCACTTCAGTGGATATTTCCAGCATATTTTGGGGTAGTACTATCTGCCCTAAGAAAAAAACGAACAAACAAACATACATATATTGCTTCCAAAGTATTCCAATAACGTATTTCCTTTCTTTCATGCAATACTCCTTGTCCCAGATTTTGCTCTCAACAGTTTCCATTCCACAGTACCAGGCAATCTCAGCATAGCTGAGGAACTGGACTTGGCCACACAGGTGAAGCTATAACTATAACTATAGCATGTTCCCAGCTGAAAGCAGAAACCAACATTCAGGCTTTAAAGTAATCTTGTCAGAGAGGCAGATCAAATAATGATGGCTAACACAGCAACATCTCTGCCCACAAGAGACACAACACACAGTGAGTGTTTGTGAAAAGATCTCCCACTGACTCCCATAGATATGCATCATCACAGCCAGAGCATGGGTGGGGTGAGAAGGACAAGCCACATGAGTGCAGATACATCCAAACATGCTATCTATCTCCTACTACCACCATCATCTGGGTTAAAAGAACTGGGATCATGAAGTGAGGAGGAGGCTGAAAGGAGCTTTGTGAGAAGGATAGAAAATAATGAAGCCAGACAATGTGACTGATAGATGCTTTTCAATGTTGTTCTGAACATCTTTAGCTGTAGGTCTCCAAGCTGCATTGGGGCTTTCTGTTGTTTCATGATTTATAATTCCTGAAGGATTTTGATAGGAGAGATTTCCCTGAATTTTATCTTTCAGACCACACCAAAGGTACAGGTGGACATACACATGTGCATCTCCTGCCCATCGCACCCCAACATGGAAAGAAGAAACATTTCAAAACCACAGGCAGAGTGGGAGAGATGCCACAAGTCTATCAGCCAGGAGGGAAGGCTGAATGGAAAGATTAGCTCACAAGTGTCATGACACAATGCACTGGGCAATCAGAAGGACTTTTCATAACTTCCCCAGAAAGAATTTCATCACCTTCAACTGCAAAAGAATCATGGTAATAGAATTTGTTTTCCCATCAAGATGCACTCTTCCTGTTTTCTTGGATCATTTCTCTTTACAGCCACCAAAGAAAAGGCCCAGGAGGAGATACTCAACAGGTGAGAATGTCAGGACAGGTTCTCACTGTGGACTTCTTCAAAGGGTCTAATTTCTGGCCTAGTTCTGCTCCTAATGAATCACTGGGAATCACTGCCAGTAAACTTGATAGTGGAGTTCAGCCAACACTGAGCACTTTGGAAAATCCCAGCACAAAACGCTTTCAGGTAGAAGGGATGGGCTAAGAGCAGTTCAGATTACTATTCCTGAGTTAACTTCAGCCATGACTTTGGGACATTTCATTGAGTGTTCTTTAGAAAATCATGTCTTTTGTCATATTTTTTCATGTACCTGTGCACACCGATTGAGCCCACATGGCATGAAGCATATTCACTGAGTGGTACTGAGCAACATATAAACAAAACTCTTCTGTTTCTGCTGTAGATTATGACTGGAAAAGTTTTGTCAGTCTTTATGCCAACAAATATGATATTTCACATCCAAAATCTTGAAAGTTCTCAGGGCCAAGAAATCTCCATGGAGAACAGCACTAAGGACTTTTTGTTATTTTTATCCATTTCTAAATACAGATTCAGGATCCTAAATTTAGGTCCCCACTTGAAAACAAAATTCCTGATTCAAGTGGTTTCAAAAGAACATTCATATAAGAAGCTCAGGGGGATAAAAAAATAAAAAGTAATGCGGACCCACACTGGAAGCAGGGGATGGCCATTCCATGCCTTTGAGTTTTGCAATCTTTACTTGTGGCTAAAAGCAAAACCAATTAAAGTAAACAGGAATCTGCAATCTGTTGTTGACACCAAGGTCTTGGAACAAGGATTTCAGCCAAAACTTTACACTGAATCATGTCAAGGCTTATTTTCAGTGGGAATAATAAAAGCAGAGGATTCTTACCTTGCATGGCCAACCAGATTCAGTAAAGCAAATGTGAAAAAGTGGTGCCTCTAGACACTCTCAGAATCAAATTCTGGAAACAAAGCAGCCCCATCTCTATCTAGACTGTCTGTAAGGGAGTGATTGTTACGAGGCCTTCCCATAATCAAATTCTTAGAGAAGGCTTCCAATATGAGCTGGAATTCTCCATTTGAATCTACTTCTGCTTCTGAACTGATCAAAGATAAAGGTATTTTAGGATCAACTCTAACTAGTAATTCATGTTCAACATCCAAGTCCCCTCAATGCTTTAATCTGTTCCTTCTCACTTTAATCTAGTTAAAAACAAAGTCACTATGCCTATATGGCAATTTTTTGTCTGAATTAGCTAACTTAAGTAAGTCGGTACAAGAGCAAGAAGCACTTCATGTAATCCAACCCCTGCTTTATCAAAGTATTTACATATGCTGCTGTCTTTAAGCTCAACTGTAAGTGTATTTATGTGCTTTCAGGAACAGAGACATACGGTTTTAATGACATGAAATCAGAGACTTCTTCCTATCTGAAATAGCACCTCTACCTTCCCCTGAGCATTGGAGTTTAAACAGTAAATTACTTTGATCTCAGCTACCCTTCATTTTGGTTGTGCAGTTGCAAAATGAAAACCCACATGACAAGGCTGTGCCAAACAAATTAACACACCACTTTGCCCGTCTCTAGCAAACCCCCAGCCTGTGAATACTAGACAGAGATTTAGAGCAGCCTAAGTTCTTCTATTGGAAGGTAAAACACATGAAATCAAATAGGAAATTGCATACCTAGGTTTGGTGGTACTCTGTTTTGGTGCAATTGCCCTTTATAGGGCCATGTGGGGGGGATAGGCTGTGGCAGACATCTTAGAGTCACTTCCAAAAGGAAATTTGGAGAAAAAGATCTAAAGTCCTTTCCACATTCACTGCTACCCAAAGTAAAATATAGCACACACTCATTTTCAGTAGGGGTATCAAAGTCAATCAGGGACATAAAGATCTTAGAAATGATGCATGTTTATATGTTGAGTAGATCTCCCTCTGACTTTGTTTCTTACCAAGTTACATTTGCTGTATCAGAGAATGACATGGTCTGCTCCTGGGTGACCAGCCCTGACATACAGCCTGGGCTGGAGCATTTCAAGTATAAGTTTTGCTAAGCATGTCAGGCATCTAGGAGATACTAGCTATCCTGAATATAAGCTGGAAAGTGGATTGGAGGTTGTTCTTCAGCACAGTGTGCTCCATGGCACTAGTGCTTTTCTGTTGACTGTCTGCAATGGACAGGGCTCACCTCAATCACACCTGTGACCTCCTCTCATTCCCATCATCTCCCTCTGGCTGACACTGGATCTCATGCTGACACATTGCTGAAAAAACAAGCTTTATTTTTTACTTTGGGGTTTTGTTTGTTTGCTTGTTCCCTTTCCTTTGGCCAAGAGTGTTTATGACCACATCAATTCCCTGATATGGATCACCATGTAGACCTATGAATATTAGTGTAAGCACAAAGGGAATAAGTGGCTTAGGGAAAAGGGGACTCAAAGGACCCTTTCAGTAACTCCAGCAGATTTTTGAAGAGCTATGCCAGATTAAAGCAATGACTTAACCACAGCATTAAACAGTCAGCCTTTACTCAGGCAAATTTTCCATTATCAAAGGGCCATTTACATTAGTGGGAAAAATCTCTATTCCCAAAGGACTCTGGAAGTGTAGTGACAAGAGCAGTGCAAGTATTTATAAAAGTTACCCCAGAATGTTTTGTACTGAAAATATGATCAACTGCATCTTGATTTAGATTTAATGGGCTCAGAGCTGTCACCTGTGGACCTGTTTTCTACACATTCTTGTAACAAGAAGTTTATCTTTCCCAGAAGGTTTTCCCAGGCCTGCTGTGTAAGATGGCCTTGTGAAAAGGAGAATCAGACCCATAAAATTCTGTCACATGCTGCGAACCATCTGAGATTCATTCTCGAAAAGGCTCCCAGCCCATCAAATGCAAGGCCAAAAGAAATGTGGCTTTTCCTTACCCTCCCAGTGAAGTGTTTCATGCCATCTCTGACAAGCTGTGTGTAATCTCAGGGCAAGTGTGTGTCATGGGACAAGAGGCTGTTTATGCCCCAGGACCATACGCGCTGAACTCAACCAAGGGGAAACTTCCCCACAACAGAGGCAGCTTTCTTGTGGAAACAACAAAACAAAAGGGAGTGCTGGGACAGGCTGCCCCCTCGATTGGAGGAGTGGAGGGTGTTGTTTCCAGCAATCCACCTGCGTGTTCATATCTGCCTCATTTGCATGTGTTTGTTTAAGCTTTTTAATTAGCAGAGGGCCAGATCCTGATTACATACACACACAGGTACAACTCAATTGATCCCCACGCTGGCCCATCTTGCTGACCTTACAAACCATCCACCAACACCTTTCATTCAGCTGAGAGACAGAAGACACGTATCAGGCACATCAGAGAGCAAAGGGAGGGAGAGCAGCAGGAGTGGTTCACCAAGGAGATAACAACAGCTCTCCTCCATCTCTCTGCACCACTGTGGGATGGGATGGGATGGGACTGGGCATGACCTGGCAAGTCCTGCTGATTTGCTTCATCCCACAGATTACCCAGCAGCCCCGCATCAGTGCAGTCCCACTGCCGATCACATGATATCACCCCAGCATAAATGCACTTAAATTGCTCAAGAGCCATATGCAGCCCAAGAGCCCCCATGGGTATAAAGTATCTCGTTTTCCCATGCAGCGAGATCAGAATCAGGCACAGTATTGGGTTAGGGAGCGGCAATAGTTGTTCCATAATTAACTCTGAAACTGGGATCTCATTAGACCTTGCTTTTCATAAACACCCTTCTCTCCACGCATGCCTAATTTCCTACTACTCATCAGGGAGGTTAATAGGGACTGAAGTCAGTACTAAAGCTCCCATGGGTTCCACTAAGGCAGATTCACACCCACATAAGAAAGGGCAGTGAACTGGGTGCATCTCTTTCACTATCTTCTTTTTTCCTAGATATATGTGCAGCACCTTGCAGTGTGAAGATCAAACTGGGCTGCTGCTGCCAATGAATGTTAAATACACATCACAGTGACACTCTGAAAGGGCAGGATATTATATCACCCTCCACATTGTGTGAAGTGTTTGCTCAGTGTCAGCTCTATTCAAAACTACTGTCACATCTCTTTTATATTATTTTTTTTATTGTCGTTCTCTGCTGTTGTTCCTTGGGAATATGCACGTGCTCTCATTTATTCATGGCGCACCGTATCTGCAGTGCAATAAATGTGGGCAGATGTCTTGTCCCACATAAAGCAGACCCTTTCCTACGTGCCAGGATCAGATCCATCTTATCTCACTCTGAAATGGGAGTTTTGCCAAAGAGAAGAGGCCCGGAAGGACAGATGTACCTAAGGTGGAGGTGGGAGAGGAAGAAATTGCAGTAGGAGGCAGAGTGGAGCTCCTCCAGTGAGATAGCTCCAGCTTTATTTCCTCTTTTGGTCACCACTGAAGAGCAAGATGGGTTCTCCATTTGTCACCCTGAGTATCTGTACTGAGTGGATCTTAGCCCTCTGTTGCAATAGGAAGCACTTCTCCCAGAGGTGCCTGTCCCTCCTCTCTGTCTGGAGAAGGTGATACAACCCATCTAGTTTACTTCAGATGTCTAACACCAACCTACTCAACATGAGGCAAGCTGTGTCCCACTGCTGGTGCCTGCCCAGGTGGCAGGGTGCTACCTACAGGTAAGAATAAGACAAGGAGAACACAGTTATGCTCCTAGTGCCCCCTCCACCCCAGCCCTGCAAATCCACATCCTGTTTCCTCTGTTCATCAAGGTGGGAAGATCATATTTTTGAGCCTCTTGAAATTAATTAACCCATGACAACCTTAGCAAATTTTAACTGAGGGAGGTCTTCTTAGCTGATTTCCAGCCTAAGGAACCAGTGAAGGATGTCAACATGCTATTTGAGAGTTCAACACAGAGCAGGAATGCCCTGATGAATGGAAAGGGATATCCAAGGCCACATTTCCAAGTTCTTTGGTCACTCAGCTCATGACCACAGAACAAGGAAGAACTTTGCCTCACTGCAGTCACCTATGATGTCTCTCTACAAACTAGGATCCCTAATCCCAGGGCTGGAACTTCCAGACAATCCCATCTTTCATCTCCCCCATCTTCTGAGAAGCCTTTCTCCTGCTCCACCTCCACTCTTCTCCACCTTAGCCCCCCTCCTCCCCAGCTGCCTCACCTCCCATTGGCCTGTAAACCGACCACAAAAATGTGAGGAAAGTTTCTGTGCCTAGGTGGTGATGAACAACACAGCCGAGAAATAGTCTGGCTGTGGAGGGTAGAAATTTAATTGGAGAGAGGCTTAGTGATTCCTGCTGCCAAAAGAGTGAAAGGCAAAATTCAACAGAGCAAGCTCAGAGCAGCAAAGTTCTCCAGCCGGTTTGGGCACACACCAGCTGCTGGGGAAAGCAGAGTCCCAACTGGGGATGTGACAGGGGTGAAAGATCCCTTTTGTCTAACAGCAGTGCCTGTCCAATGCGAAGAGGGAGAGTGATCTCTCCACCAACACAGTGTATTCAACAAGGGCAGAGAGGAAGGAGAAACAAGGTGAAATGACATGCCCCAGGCTGTATGGCAAGCAAGTGGCAGAGCCCACCAAAGCTCCAGGAGCCACTGTAGAGTCACTGCTAGCCTACCCAACACCCTCTAGGTAGTCAATTGAGGAATCCCTAGGAGTGCTGCTTCTACAGACCTCAGGGGCTTCTCAGCTCAAAGCCCCCAGCCCCAGTGTCTCACCCTGGGATACTTCAGCAGCCATGAACAGGCATGTTTCTGTTGGGCATGGTGAATATCCTATCTCCCAGGACATTCCCAACTTAGTCAAGCAGGGATGGCAGAACTCTCAGCACATACAAGGAAATTATTGTGGTCTTTAACTTCTGATGAGAACAATTGCTTGGCAAGAAGAGATAAATTCCATTCCCCTTCTTTTTTTTGGACCAAACAGCTAAGGTGTTTCATTATCTGTGCTCCACAGGTCATCTCAGAACCAGCTTTTTAGAGCAGTGGTGGACCTGAGGACTGGTCCCAGCATGTATGTGAGGATTTCTTTGGACTAGGAATCTCCAGCTGGGGGGTAGCCCCACAGCCAGCTGTCTGCCACCCCTGCCAGCTCCCTCCTGCCTTGGCAGGAAAGCCTGCCACAAAATGCCACAATTTCCAGCCAGCATCATACCCAAAGGGCCATCTCAACTAGTCAGGGCAAGTCAGAGCAACCCTAGGGCTGCTTGATGGTTTGTTTGCCGAGTCCCATGTGGCCTCTGCAGTGCAGAGAGCCAAGAAGACAGAGAGGTGGCCTAAAGCATCCCTGTAGTGGGCTAACGCTGGACTATGGTGCTCTGGTGTGTGTGTGCACATCTGTGTGTGCGCGTGTGTATCAATGCGAAATGTGGTTAATATATGTGAATGAGTTCAGAGCCAACACTACAGCTTCGGGGGAGCCAATCCAGCATTGTTACTCATCTAATTCCAAAGAGCAGTTATTCCTTTTAGTCAAAGTTTTATTTTTATTTCAAATGTGATGTGGTTACAAACTCATTCCCTTGTATAATTTTGCTTTCCAAGTTAATTACAAGATGTTCTAATTAATTATATTTAATGATTAACGTACAAACTCACAAGGAATGAACATAGCTTAGAGAACATTTGCTCTCAAAAGATATGTCTAGACTAGTTTGGTTTATCAGGAAAAAGTTGAAAAAATTAAAATGAGAGAGTGCCAAGGAGAGACAGCAAAAATACACTGTGTAAGAAAAAATAACAATAAAAAAAAAATTTAAAAAAGGAAGAAAAAAAAAAAAGAAAAAGAAACCAAATTATGTCCAAACAAGAGCATATTTTTCTTTGGAGTTCAAACACCACCTTTAACCATCTCCCCACCCAGGATCTGATTACTTTTAATGGGACCATGCTTGTGATTTAAGTTGTTGTTCATTTGTACAGTAATTAAGTTGAGTTGAGTTGGTGTCTATTACATCATGGTTTATATTATGAATTCACACTGTAATTATGTGCGTGTGTGCAAGGGTAAGTGAGCATAAAAAGGACCTTCTAGTTAAGATCACAACCGATAACTCCAGCAGGCTGGGTTTAGCTAAGCTCTGCCATGCCTTTCTTCTCCAACCTCAGCCATGTCACCTCCGGACACCCAAATGACACACACAGGAGTGGGAACATTGCCTCCAGACATCCTAGTAACATATATACCAGAACAAAATGCCCATGAGGAAGCAAGATGCTGAGAAGAGACCGTGAGGCTAACCCTTCACCCCTCAGGCTAGATGGCCACTGACACCTGGGTGCTAGTCACTGAGCAGCAAAGCATCTAGCCCAACAGGACCATGATTTTAAACAGGATCCTCATTGCCACAGGAATTGGGGATTATAACATGAAGCATCCATCCAGGTCTTCATAGATACACATATGTATCTATTACATACACTCCTGCTTCTAATGGATAATGTGCATGTGTAATAGACAGCTAATTTCTAATGCAAGAAACTTGGATTTTGTATAGGCAGAAATTGGAGTGGATTAAGCCAAAACATGTTTCAAAGTCAGAATTTAAGTTTCAGGTTTTTTTCTCCTTTTTGCAACTCTTTTGTCCAATTCAGCAAATTATCAATGGGCTGAGAACCATCCCTAAATGTTCATGTCAAGATGACTGCAACAAAGATTTTTCAAGGAGCGTGTTCAGACCCCACTCTCAGTTTGAAGCATGTGCATGTTCTGCTGGGTTTAGTGCTTGTGGTGTCATGTTGCTTGGCAAGCTGGCTGGGGACAAGGACACCCCTCCACGAGGTGCTGCATGAACACAGGCTCTATTGTTCACCCGGATGGCTGAGTGCTGGTGGCAAGGGACACAGATACGCCAGCTTTCATTTTGTGCTGTGAGAAAGGGCCAGTGTCATTTCCCCAGATACGTTCTCACCAGCACAAATGCTGAAGTCTCATTACCACCTTCCATCAAATATTGCACTGGCACAGACTGGAGGGAGAGAAAAATCTTGTTTCTCCAAGTTATGACAGAGAGGACAGACACTTCTGACAAGAACCTGAAGGAAAATACCAGAACACCTCATTCCTGCTAAAAGCTTCACTTCCATTTCAGTATTAAATAACCCTGACTTTCTGCACCAGTTGTCCATCTCCAAGACTTTTATCACAGAATCACAGAATGTTAGGGGTTGGAAGGGACCTTGAAAGATCATCTAGTCCAACCCCCCTGACAGAGCAGGATCACTTAGATCAGGTCACATAGGAACATGTCCAGCTGGGTTTTGAATGTCTCCAGAGAAGGAGACTCCACAACCTCCCTGGACAGCCTGTGCCAGTGTTCTGTCACCCTCACCATGAAAAAGTTTCTCCTTCTACTGCCAGGAGACCTAGGAAGTGGCCACAAGTAGATTATGAGGGTTCCAGAGAATAACAGCAGCAGCAAAGGGCAATGAGGAATACAGTCCTTTGTAGGTCTTCTGAAAATGAAGCTGTGCAAAACAGATCTGTAGGAAGGAATGAGTTAACGTTTGGATAAACCAAGCACCACTTTTATCCCCTTTTCTTTTACAGAACTAGGATCCCAGCTCTTCTCCCAAGTCCCTATTTAGCATGTTAGACTACTTTCTTGAAAACATTTAACTTCATCTGTTCTAGTAAATAAAACATGCATGGGGCTGTTCTTTGGCCCAGAGGCCAATTGGCATGGACCAACTTGAGTCCATGCTGATAATTGTCTTTCCTTCCAAAACCGGGGGGCTGCATCTGAATTGCCTGTGGTGATGCTCCTTGGCCCAGGCTGTCCCTGGACTGTGCCCAGGCATTGTCTGCGAGAGTACTAGTTGGAACAGGGCAAAACCATTGCCAGGGACCATGCTAAGGGTTGGATAGTTTGGGAGAACAAGTGCCAGTTCCTGGGCTTGAGCCCTGGCCTTGTTTAGTTTATCAACACTGCCATAGCTTTAGGTGCTGAAGTGTAATTATTTAGGGACCTAATTCCCATGGATCTCTCTGTAGAATGCATCTAAAAACAGGTTTCATAGAAGCCTGCATATGGCTCAGGTACCTGCCTAAACTAACCAATAGAGAACACCAAGGGGAAAAGAGAAAAAATGAAATCTTTTAAAAGCTGCCTCCCTCTGGGATGTAGGCACCATATGCTGGGCAGCAAGAGGACATCTCCCTTCCAAGAGGAATCATGGCCCTGACCCCTCTCCTGGAGTTAAGTTGAGATTTTTCTCTCAGAAACCCAAAGAAGGGACATGCATTTTCCTCTTTCCCACCTCTTTCATCCCTCTTCTGAAGGACCTCACGGCAGATGTGTAAGTACCAGGTGAGCTCACTCCTTCACCTGAAAGGATTTGAACTGTCTTTCCAGGAGAGTACATGAAAAATAGGTGGAAGGAGGAAGGTCTGGGATGATGAAGGGAGGACAGATAGAACATTTAGAGAGATGCTAGCCAGGAGGGGTTGTTATTGACATTTAAGTTATTATTATTAAGCAACTGGAAGCAAGAGGGATGGAAAAAAAAAAAAAAAAACAAACCCAAACCTAAAGATTGGAAGACAATCTAAAATACTCTAGTGAAACAAAACTTCCCTTTACTGCTAATCCCACTGAAGTCTCTAGCCTGGTGTTGTCTCAGCAGAACATATTCTGTGAGCAACTTGGGAAGTAATTTGAGTGTCTCTGAAGTGCTTTGTCTTTCATTGGCTCATCCAGTATTAAATCATCTGGCAATGAAGAAAAGTGTTTAAAGTTAACTTCCATACAGAGTATATTCCTCTGGAAAACTCTTGTCATTCAGCCCAGTTTACCCAAAGTCTGGTAGCATTGATTAGACTGGGCTTGGGTTTGAATTTTTTAATGTGTTTTCTTTTTTTTTTTCTAGTTAAAAAAAAAAAAAAAGCAATTAAAAAAAAGAGTGCTGCTAACTTCTTTGGGCTTATCCACTTGCTAGAAAACTTCGAAGGCAGATGTTTGAGTTGGGGAAGAGAAAGCTGGTGCCAGGCTTCTGACACACTTGTCTGTGTCTGACACACATCCCTGGACAATGAAATTGCAATTGCAGCTCCCCCAGGACTGGGGATTAAAAGCCTCATGTAGGTGACACTGCAGACCCAGGGAAGCAAGGTGCATCCCATCTCACCTGCTGACCAAGGGCTTTGTGATTAGGCTAGAGCCAGTGCTAAAAGCAGCGCAGTATCCCTGCTCAGGGTGGTCCAACAGGTCCTCTCTGCCTCCAATTCCATACACAGGTCTTTTGCATCGACATTAGTCTTTTCTTCTCTACTTTCCCGATGCCAAGTAGGCAACAAAGCCTTTGATGTTCTCAGGAGCCCTTCTTCAGTGTGCTTCCCTGCACACACCCACCAGTGCTTAGCCAACCCAGAGAGCTCCTCATCTTCAGGCAGCTTGACATGTCCTCCCAAAGGGCCAGTACCATGCCTCCACACATCCACCTGGTCCTAGCTGGTCCAGGTGTTTTGACACCTTACTCCCAGCTACCTCCATCCCTTTCAGCCTAGGTCGCTTCAGCTTTTTTCCCTTGTTTTCAACACAATTCCCCATTCTCAACTAGTTATGCTGACAGTCCTCCTCATCTCTTCCTACCTGCAGGCTTGGGAAGCTGAAACACCCCCGTCAAGTAACACACCTAGTTAACTGTGTAATGCTGTACCTATGGGGCAATTCCATCCCAGCACCTGCAGGGATCCTGATTACACCCTAAAACATGATATTTCAATTTCATTATCTGATCGGGCATTAGCAACGAGCACCACTAATGAGTATATTAGTCAGTTCCTTTATTAAACTAGCGGCAGCATTTGATGCAATGACCTCCTGATGTAGCTCTTTGATGCCATGTGATTTGCTTTTTATTCCTTTTTTTTTTTTTTTTTTTTTTTTTTTATTTGAGAAAGATACAGCAGGGTGAATGGAGAAATGGTGAGGAACAGATTTAGGACATTGGCAGAACAGGCAAATACATGTTCAGCAAGGAGAATGTGTTTTATAGGAGCTGCAGAAAAGGCAAGTGGTGAGTTCTAGGTAGCTAGCTAATATTTGAATATACTCATTCATTATTCCTGCCATTATTATTATGAATTCGTTGTTGTTGTTATTCTATTACACAGCCAGTCCTGCGGACTGGTTTTACCATCTATACCCTGGCGATCTTTCACCCTTAGCAATTGTTGTTTGGCTGTATTACCACAGAGCAGATTGTGCAAGAGGCTGTTCAGCCCAGAACAAAAAGGGGATGCCAGCCCCAGGGCATTTCCAGTGTAAGTGTCAGGTGAGTGACAAGAGGCAGATAGAGGCAGACAGAAGAGTATGAGGAAACAGGGACACACGCGTGGCTGATTCAGGGGTGAAGGTTTGGAGCACATCTTAGGGTTCAGCTAGCTATCAACTCCATTGGGAAGTATTGCATTCAGGCACATAAATGCCCACGTCCTGGCAAAACTCCAGGCTGGGGAACAATACAGAACATCCTACCGAAACTCCCATTAAAGTTTTCATCAGAGAAATCATTGTGCTTTTACTTCCAAGACACTCTGGTATCGCAACCACAGCCCCAGATGACTCCTGTAGCCCTTTCCAACCATGACTGCATTTTCACAGATTCCATCTCAGGTCCAGTTCCAACCTGGTAGTTAATCATGATAGTGTTCAGGGCTGCTTTGGATAATTACGGGCTATATTAAGCTAGCCCAAACTGAAGCATTAGGTGTTCTGCACCCACGAAAATGGCTTGCATGGGCTTACATAAGAAGCATTTGCTCTGGCCATAGATCATTTGTGGCACTGCTCTGGCATGATGACACGTGAAATACCATCATACGATCCACCTAGCTTTGGGACTTCAAGGCCATCTCACTCAGGATGCTGGAAGTAAGATGCTAAATAAACAGAAGATTTTAACAGAATTATTTCTACAGCCGTTTTTCTCCAGGAGGCCAAGAAGCATCAAAGCAAGCTGGAAACATGAGGGGGAAAAACAGGTCTATTAGTATAGTAGACATTGGAAGACCCAATCTGCCTATTTGTTACGTGACCTTGTATCCAATAAGCTAAAATGCTATTGCCACCATGTGAAGTATGTAGTATAAACGTAATAGTCATGCACCACTGAGCTGTTGTATTCACCCCCATCACAAGCAGAGCTTCCCATTGTCATGAACGATGGTTCCTGCGTTAGTCCTACTGATAGTCACTCACTCATGAGTTTGTGCTGGGTTCAGAGGGCCAGTTCAGATATATTTTCAAGGGAAAAAAGGTCCTACATTGAGGTTCAGGGTCAAAATACTGCCCAGAAATGTTACCCAACATTCAGATAACAGCAGCAAGGGCCCATGACTTCCATTGACCAGGCTTGTCAAGTGGGCACTTCACCACTCACCTTCACATTATCAGGGAAATGGGCATTTTTGGGGACTAACTACAGAACACCAAATGGAAGCTGGGACCCCAGTTTCCTAGTGTGCTGGAGTAGCTCAGCCAAATGGGCCCCTTTTATGTTTTTTATAGACTCTCTGCTGCAAACCACCCAGTCAAGGTGCACGTTTACGCATCCCTGGTAGCCCTCCGAAAGCCATAGCTGAACCTCAGCACATCCAAATCTGTGATGGTCCTGCTTCCATCTGACTGCCCAGTTAACATCCTCCTGCTGCCTCCTTAATTATAATCCTTTTATTTTATCTAACCCCAATTGTAACAGTTGGTGAGTCACAGAGCTCCATAACAAGACGATCAGGACACATTTCATATTACACTGCAGTTTTCATTCCAGGGCGTGGGCTGAAGGCGTTGTTTATTTATTTTAATTTGGTTCGGTTTGGGGTTTTCTCACATGTGATGGAGTATGGAGATTTAAGCAGGGAGTAGAAGGGTGGAAGGGGTAAAAAAAACAACCTCAATCCATCTGGATCAATTAAATCTTGTTGAAAAGTTTTCAACCTCAGGGTTGCCTGAGGTAGGTCTAATAGTCACACTCTTTGGCATTTAATGAAAATGCTAATGATTTCTCCTTTGGAATATATTTTCACTTCTAGTTTGAACAAGATGCATCTCTCCTCCAATCAATTCCACAAGGTCTTTTTTTTTTTTCCTCCCCATTTTTGCGCGTGCCCCTTCAGGGCAAATTAAGAAATTATTGCCTCTATCCAAAAAGCAGTTGAAATGTGCAGCCTTCTGTTTCACGTCACAAGGGTGGGGAAGAAATATCTTTGCATGGGAGTAACAATCCCGTTTGTGTCTGACTTGCGTAGGAAAAAATGGCGTCAAACCATTCTCACCGTGGTTCACCAGGGAGAGCAGCAGGTCTCAGCTGGTGAAAATCACCATCGAGCCAACAGAGATAGCTTTAGACTTACAGGCACTGAGAACCTCACCTACAATGTTCAATTTTCTAGTGCATTATAGCAAGAATAACAGTGAGATAGAGAGAGAGAGAGAGAGAGAGAGAGAGAGAGAGAGAGAGATGTTTTAATGTAGGATGAGATCCCCCAGCTTCTAGGGGATCAGAATGGAGATCAGTGCTTCACATCATTCATACACTCTGGAGAGAGACAGATTCACCCCATCCCAAATCAGGTGCTGAACTTTTTGATGGCTCAAGTACAATGAATGAAAAAAAATGCAACAAGCAGGAGAATTGCCACAAGCCAAACCCGGATAGAATTTGCAAAGGAAATTCAAACAAATCACAAAAGTTTCCAGTAAAGACTCCAAACGGGCTTAGAGGCATAGAGGCTAGTGGGAAAGAGGGGATGGGAATAGGAAGTGGCTCCTTGAAATTGCCATCAGCTCAAAGGGAAACTAAACAATCACCTTACAGAGGACTGAGAGAAAAGGCACAAAGAATCAGCAGTTTTGCCTATACTAGTATATTAAACAAGGCCAGGGCATGTGATTGCCCTGATCTTTAGCTGAGTCCCTAGCAAGTTTTATCCTGTGGAACGTGGCGTGCTGAGGCATGGTTCAGAAGACATCATGTGTCAAGCATCATTCCCAGTACACAGTACCCATAAGACCACTCTTTTATTTTGGGTGGGAAGGAGGATTTTAGAGCTTAGGTGTAGCATCTCAAGCCTGTCTCTACCCTGCCATTTGTCTTTGGGATCAGAGAATAAGGCCTGGATCGTTTTGTTTACTTGTCTAAACATAGGCACAAAGTCTGACTGAATAATGTTAAGAGGTCTATTGAGTCTTAGCTTGAAGGAGTTGATCCAGAAAGTGTGGGCTGGCATCAGCAATGTCAAACTTTGGAACACCTTCAACAGAAGAATAATTAAAGACATGGATGTTAATGAAAATTACAATAAAACACGGCATGTTTTCTGACAAAGATAGATCATTCTGAACTGACCTGATAGTTTGGTTTGATAAGATCACTGATTTTCTAATGAAAGGAAATGCAGTAGATCTAATCTCTCTGGACTTCAGAAAAGCGTTTGTTATGTACCTCATGGGAAATTATTAAGTGGCAAAGCACGGAGAGTAGGAGAAGAATTTGAGGATGGAAGAAAGAGTCACTAGAGAGGAAATGACAACAGATGGTGTTGAGAGAGGAAGAGGAGAGCTGGAAGAAAGTTATGACTGCAGTTCTTCAGAAATCCACTTGGGAACTGATTTTATTTAATATTTTGCAAAATGTCCTTGTCAGAAAAAGTGAGGCAGTGTTATTAAAATTTGTTGCTGCTGTAGACTCAGAAAGCATTTCTCTCAGTGTCTAAGAGCATGAAGTTATCATGTAAGATGAACTGCATGTCCTTGAGATCTGAAGGTTCAGTACTGAAGGGGTCATGCATCTTTCCTAACTTTACCTGTGTTGAATACATAGTCCAAGGTAGCTGGCTAAATTGCTATACTCTACTAAAGACTTAAGTAGACACATCAGCCTCTGAGGGTGTCTTTTTTAAACACTTATAGTAGGATATGATACCAATTTCCTCTCCTGTGTCTGTAGAGGAACCGTAGCCAATTAGCCTAGGCTAGACATCAACCCTACATTCAAAATGGATGCTGGGTGGATGTATTAATAGATTAGGTACTAATGAGAGCTTTTGAAGCTATTCCATTAAAAAGGACTAAAACATGAGACACATGGGTCAACCACCAGAAAAGAACATATTGGACAGCTGTCAAAAAATATGTCTTACAAGGTATTTCCAAAAAAAAAAGATAGGGAAACTTCTGTCTTGATCAGCACAAAACACAAGGAGAACAACCTCCAAAGCACCAGAACAGGTCCAGGATAGAACAATCCTAGTTGTTCTGCCTTCAGAGTACAAAGCTGAAGTACCAGGATGCATTAGGAAATGGTGAACCCATGTCATAGCAAGAGAATATACATCTTGGCTTGTTTAGCTGAAGAAAGCAAAGACTGAGAAGACAACATTGATTTATATAAACACATCAGGAGAGTAAATAGGGAGGAAAAAAAATACATTTATTTAAACTAAAAGACAGCATGGGCACAACAAATGGCATAAATCAAAACTAAATAAACACAGTCTGATGGAATAAAGACTTCAGGATGAAGGACCTGAACAGCTTCCAGTTAGTATAAAGGGAGCAAAAACACACAGACAACAAACTTCCTTCCCCATGAATCTTTTTCAGCTCATGGAAGGGATTAAAAGAGAGAAGAGAGACAACTTAAAGACTCAAGAGGTGCTCTCCAGTTTTTTCAGGTCTGTATGAGAGTCAGAACAAGTAAACTTTCTGAAGAGGGAAAAACCTGTCTGGTAGGCTATAGCGAAAGCTGTATGGTTGTCCTTTTTGCACCTGGTACTTCCTTTTTCTCACTAGGCTGCTGATGTTTCACTTGTAACAATACACTAATTGAATAGCACATTGACAGATTTGCATGCCACAATCCTGCTTCTGATTTCTTTGTTGCATTTGTTCACATCTAAGACTGGAAAAAAGAAAAAGAAAAAGGAAAACAATGTCAAAACCCAACAACTAACAGGAGAAACAAAACAAACACACATACACACAGCAATTCCAAACTGGTCTTGAGAGCAAACAATAGTAGGAAGGGATAACTACCACTCTCAGGGCTCTCAGATGATCAAGTCAGTGAAGCAGACACAGGAAAGGGGATTTCGAGAAACAAATAATACCTGTGCCTGAAATGGGAGCTTTGCTGTAAAGAGAAAAGAAACATATGCTCTTCAGCTGGAGTGGATTTCTTATGTTGCTCAGAAGTGACTGGCTCATCCTCAGTGTAAAGGACTGGTGTTGTATTAACTGTTCTGTATCAGTTTCCCTTCCAAGTCCCCTGCCTGAGCCATCGGGCTATTTCATTTCTGACAGGCAGCACAAACAGGAGACTAGGGTAACTCAAGTCCCTGAGGCTGCTGAGCAGACATCCATCTGTGCTTCCTGGGGATGCATATATATACCCTGTCAGTGCTGGATGTGGCTGAACAGCCATTGGCCAGAAGCTAGGACAGGTGGTGACAATGGACTGACAAATGCAAGTCCCTAGTTTTTACAAGGTGCCACATTAGCTTGAGGTTCCTGCTAAGATCCCTGACGTCTTGCACCTTCTTCTCTGCAAGCCGACCTTGTCCAAAAGGGAACCATGCAGTCACAGCAACCTTTTCACTTTTCTCACTGAGAGCAGCCAGTCCCTTGGGAACGCATGGACCCAAGGAAGTTCTGGGAGAGCCCTGATTATCAAAGCACAGGCAAAATATATGCTTTGCAAGTAGTTTAACAAATTTTGGGTCCATCATCATGCTCTCTGTTCTCATGTGGTCTTGTTTATGCTTAAGACAGCATTCCGAAACAGGCACTGCCAGGTTCTGCATCATGACGGCTACAGAGTTGGCTCTTTTATTATGTATCCATTCCTAACTGAAAAAAAAAAAGGCATTTGCCCCCAGGGGAAGAAGGAGGTGAGCTACCGTCTGAGTTCTTCTCTGTACCACCCTCTACCTCACATGGCTTCAGAGCCAACATATACAAAGTTTCCTTTGCCTTCAACCTACGTACCTGAACACAGTCCCACTCCCAACTATTCCCTCCCTGCAGTTGCTTGCCACTTCTCAGAATTAAATTTCAGCTGTATGTGGCCAGAATCCAGTGGAGAAAAAAGATCTCTCAGCACCAATGATGTTGTTTGCCATAGACCTGGATTCTCTCAATACAGGAGCATTTGCTTCCTTGACAGACCGAGACTCACACCTGAAAGTTAGGAGATATTCCTGGAACTAGAGCTGGGAATTATCCCCAAACCTTACATTTAAGCAGAATAACGTCAGGGAAATCTGGACCTCCTTTGATCTTCATAACATCAGCCCCTGTCTCTCCAAGCTCAAAGCAAAACAGATTGTGACTTGCCATCTTGGCCCAAATGAACATCAAGATAGATGCTGAAGACTTCTTTGTTCCTTGAATGTCAACTGTAAGTGTGAGTCATTGTGGCTTCAGGAAGGAGGGAACCTCTCAGACAAGGTCTTTCTGAGGGAGAGATGGGAATTGATAGCTGATGCAGAAGATCCAGTTTTAAAGATAGGAAGCTAGATTCTCAAGGGCACTTGTCTACCATTGATTCCTAAGTACGTTCTAAGATCCAGTCATAATGACTGAATCTGCAAAGAGTTAATTTTGAAGGAACCTTAGTGCTTTGTTCCACCTTGTTGCAGTACTTAATAAAACAAAATATCCATACATTGCCTAGATAACAGCTTCACTCTCAGTTGTACCCTTTATCTCTTAATGAGTGGTCGCTTTCTTCACAACCAGATCCACTCTCTTGGGTTGCAAGGTGTGATTGTTCTCGTCTCAGTACAGCTCTCTGTCTTTTTGTCACTAAGTGAATTCAGTGGGATTTCTTACATGAGGGTGGAGTAACTTAACAATGAACAACTTGGCAAAATTGGACTTTATGTAATTACTTGAGGATTTGGCCCAACATACTGGTACAACATGAGATGTATCTTATGATCTTTCACTTGCGTAACCCTCTTCCTCTTGTTGTTTATTGTCATCCCTTGCTGGGTTAGTTCCTTGGGGCAGAGACCTTTTATTTAATTAGTCTGGAAAGGGCCTGGCACACCTACAGAGCCATATTAATAATGAGAAACAGTACTAACCTACCCACAAGAAGATGTGAGCTTCCTTGCAAAATAAGTGACAGGGTACGACCACGATGATCAGTCATGCTCTGACCCAATAGAGCTCAGCTTCGTTTTTCTTGGGTGGGAAACTTAGCACCAATATGTCCCCAGGCTTTTTCTCCTCTTATGTTCAGATAAATGTCATTATGATAGATCATTTGCTGATTAGGTTTACCTCAAATGAAAAGTTAATAAGTGTTTCTTACAGCTTCTGGAATTCCCTCTCCGAGACATTGGCAGAGGGAAAAAATAGCAAGTGGACAGCAGGTCTCATGGAGCTTGTCTTCAAGTGACGTTTATCTGATGGTTGACTTCTAATAGAGCAGCACCGAGATTGCAGCAAAAGCTCCCCTATTAGTCATAGGAAGGAAGGAAGGAAGGAAGGAAGGAAGGAAGGAAGGAAGGAAAAGGGAAGGGAAGGGAAGGAAAAGGGAAGGGAAGGGAAGGGAAGGGAAGGGAAGGGAAGGGAAGGGAAGGGAAGGGAAGGG